>JAMPIV010018063.1:407500-495000 GCA_024509875.1 Oreohelix idahoensis | reverse complement strand
CTAGAGGTGATGATTTCTCTCTACAGACTTACAGGAATTTACCAGGTTCGGGGACAATCCTCTATGATGTTTTATTTTTAGAGCATATGGTTATTATTTGTGTTGCACCTGCAACGATTAGCTTTGGCATGAACCTTTAATAATTGCTATGATGGCTAACTGCAAACATATGATTCGTCAACAGCATTTGTGTTCAATGAAACAAATGTTTATTCAATTTCCAACAAGAACTGAGTTGAATCAAATGGTGACCACACCAAATTTGCATAATGGCATGTTGACATTCAATAAACAAGCATAAAAAGTCAATGTATTATTTTAATGATGCAATATTCCTTATTGCATCTCGTAATCTTTTCAAGTTGCTAAAACATGGCGTGGCTCTTCTATCCTTCTAGTGTTCCTTCGTTTATTTGTTAATGTGGTCTAGATTTTCACGTTTTTCTTATCTCTTCATTTCAATGAAGAGCCAAACTTTCTTTATTTCATTAGTATTCCTTGGTTTGACTTTCTCTCAGCTTAAGGACCTTCATTCTTGGTAAAAGGTTCAGATATATACCTGGGTTTACAATTCTTTACCCAGTTTTCGAGCGTAGCTCCGTTTCAGTTATGACCGTGGGCTCTAACCGTTATTTCATGCAGTATTTGGCAATACTTACAGTTTTCATGAACTCACAAACAAATTATCACATTCCACATTTCGAAGTTACACATTTGCATTGATTGTGCGAAGTCAATCTCCTCTATAGAATATCACTGAGCAAAGAGACTTACGTCTTGTCTCCACCGCTCTGAATTCATACTGACTAAAAAAAATGGCTTCATCTCTCCTGTTCATTCCGGGGAAAAAGAACTCAGCTTAACCATTGGTGGAAAATCACGTGACCAATGCTTAGCTTAAGCGAAGCTACCCTCATTAATGCTTGGCGTAAGGAAGCGAAGCTTAGCCTAAAATAAATGCGTGGCGTTAGGAAGCTAACCTGGTTTAATTAAACATCTGCGCCAAGACTTTTTTAATCTTCTGTTTCTATAAAAATTTATTTTATGTTAATATAGCCTGTATCTAAAAACTTACGGTATACGCGGTTACATACAGATCCCGGGGCCCTGCAAATGTATCCCGTAGGGAGACATTTGAGTACTATCAATAACAAAAATCCATCCCCAAAAATTTCTAAGTTCAAAAAAATTTTTAAAGTTCAAAAATTTTTCTAAGTCCAAAAATATTTCCAAAAAATTTAATTTAATTCCTATACTGGGGTCCTATGTCTATATGAGGTCGTCTGCTATGTAAAAAAAACTAGTAGTGGACATCAACTTCAAAAAGTGTAACTTATTCATGACATCATAATATTTTTCACCAAATTTACAAATTGGCAACACTGCCCAACAAAATCTGCAAAACACTCATAAGGTCATCACTAAAAAAAAATGTGACGAGTGGCAACACTGGTGAATGAACAATAAACTATCTTATTTGCAGAACTTGGCTGGATTATCATAATCTATTACATTTCATTCAAAAATATAGTTGATTACATTCTCTTGGATATGGTGGAATGGTGGGGGTGTTATCTCTTTTCTGTTCCTGTTGTTTGCTCCATATATAATTCTGCAAGACTTAACAAATCTTTTTTTTTTTTTTTTTCTGGCGTTTTTTTTTTTTCTATTTCCCAAGTACTCTGCAATATTCCAAGAAATGTCCAAAATCTCTAATTCCTATGGTAATGGTAATCCACTTTCATAAAATAGCCAATGTTTTCATGGGTACTCATCATCATCATCTTCCCTTTTTTTTCAGTGAATGAGCCACTTGCTCAATATTACATGTAGAAAACATCTCTAAACATAATATGCATATTTATCAGACGATAATACAACCAGCATCATTTTTATAAGTAATCATTTTTCACAATAAAAGCATTAAAACCTCATGGCTTATCCTTATTTATTTATCTGAATGTTTCCTTGTTATAGACATTTTCCAAATGGTAAGTGTATAACCTCGTTCTAAGTCCGTCACTGTAGAAAATGTTCTATATTACATTTTTTTTTTTTTCAAAATATGTGATGTTTGTCTCTAATATCCGTACGTCTGGTGGTGATCCTGTCCATTAGTCAGTTATTTCAAATCATTCCTTCTTTTCTGTCAATACAGTATTTTTTTTTTTTTTTTTGTGAACTCTGTCCTAGAAATATTATTTTATATATATATATATATATATATTTTTTTTTTTTTTTTTTTTTTTAAAGATCTTCTTTGACTTGCCATACATCAATTTTCAAACATCAAATTATTCAGCAACCAACAGACGAATGTTGTTACTATCATATTATGAAATATAAGGGAAAAGAAAAATATAGTTTCCAAATCATCATGAATTTTCTACATTGGGTTCCGTATTACTTTATTTTCTCTTTTAAGACAACTGCTTATACTTTTGACAATATGTATCCATGTTGTCACTCTCGAGGCATCCTTGTATACAATTTATATTTGTCTCCTTTTTTTTTTTTTTTTTTTTTTTTATAACACCAATGTATCATTTATGGTGTACCAATATCATTGTATCTATTCTTGTCCTCCTGTTATCTTGAGAATTCATCCTTAGTAACTCCCTATGTACCTTATCTAGCAATACATTTATGCAAAACACATCAAACAATTATTTATGGAAACATTTTAACTGAGATGTAAGAACTTTTGACAATATGAGATGAAAAAATATTTTGGGATCATCACTCAAAAAATGTGACATAGAAAGGAAGAAAAATATTCAATTGATCGTGAGGAATCTCCAATATTTTAAAATGTGGATCCTTCCTATTCCTCTTATTCTGTACTGGAAATATATCCTTATTAATTGTCCATGTACTATATCTGTGACATGTCTGTCCTTGGGATAACGTTATTTTCTTATCCAATATCCTCGGGGTGAGCAAATCTCAGTATGTCCAATTTCATCAACCATTTATTTATTTTCTCTCCTGTAATTATGGGTATGTTATGAGTATAGTACATTGTCAATTTATTCTAACTATCTTACAACATTCTGTAATTCATGATAAGGAATAGTCATTTGTTATACAACAATGTTCATATTACAAAGGCAATGAGCAAAAAAATCAAAAAAAAAGATATCTCCAAAAATGCGGATGTATCTCTATTTCCTTTACCTCTGGGTGTAGCAATTATTCAGTCATTATTTTTTTTTTTTTCATTATTATTTAATCTCCATTTTGTGTCCTTAGTACCTGTGGTTCCATGGGATTATCATAATTCATTTGTGTCTCTTGTCTACTGATAATCCTTCAATAATGACTTCAAATATGGTCCTCGTATGTGCAACAATCATCTGCTCTGATTTGTTCCATGGGATTCATCCAATATTCTATTATCTCCTTGTCTTATCTCGTGACCACGAAAGAATAAGATTATCCCTCCAATGTTAATGTGGGGGATTTTGTGTATAAACATTTCAACAAAATCTCATCTGTGACAACATAAAGTTTCACCTTAATATAAAATGGCATCTTCATCATACATAACCAGTTGCTTCTTCATCTCATGTGTCATTAGTGGTTATCATGCGGTAATGGGGTTCATTTGCTAGGTCAGCATGTGCAAATGCTATTTCTTCAACATGGGCAAAGGCATCATCAACAAATAGGTGTAATGTGTTCAATCAGGGGTTAGCATATACTAATGCTCTCAAGGGATTCTTCATTTGCAGAAATTCAGCATGCGCAAATGTCATTGGGGTATTTGTGATAGGCAGTATCAGGGATCAAGCTGGTGGGGTGTATGACTGGTAATGGGGGTGATTTAGTTTCTCTTTTTCTTTTCTTCTTCAGCTGCTAACCTCAGGGCAGTCAATGTTTTACAATATTGGCTTATGATCCTCAAAATGTGTGAGGGTGGCATATAAACATAATACATGTCTGGTGAATGGAAGCGTGGAATATGATCAGTTACAAAAGTGTAGATCCATGTTACAACAAAATAGTGTGACACATGTGTTATAGGTAAGGTTGTGTAACATTCTAAATATTTAGAAAATGTCTGTAACTAAATGAGGGTGTCTGTAAACAAAAACATTGTATCATCTGTGTCATCTTTATTTCAATAATCCAAATAAAAATGTCTAACTAGAATCCTCCGTGGGCTGGTCTTGATTTCTTTCTGGGGATCATTATTCTAAGGCTGGAAAACATAACTTTCTCAGTGAGGCTTTGACATCTTAGTCTGTAAGCAAGTCATTTGAACTGTCCAAGACTGAAAGTAGAGTACATGGGGAGAGTTAGTACATTGTTAAAAATTAAGTGCACATTCGCGATGACCGTGTTCGGATTTGCGAACACATAAAACACCTGGGCGTGTTTTTCAGAACAGCTTCGCTAGTTCTTTGAATTCCTTCATCGCCTCGAGCATTGCAATTTCCCGACTGGATAGGCGAGCATCATACTGAGTAGCAGTGGGGACGGGTGTGATAGGCGACGACACTGCATTTGCTGATTGTTGGGACACTGAGGACATTGACGAATGCGGTGATGGCTTAACATCATTTGATTGCGGTGATGGTTTTACTGTGGTTAGAGTTTGTATGGCTGGAACATCTGTTGGTTTTGAGGCAGGTATATGTTTCGCCTTGATTTTTCTTCTGACCTGGTTGTGCTGAACGTTAGCACTGGTTACAATGGGCACAGTAATTTTCACACTGTTGTTTTTGACCAGTTGAGATGAGGCTAACACTTCTCGGCTTCGTTTTGGAAAATGATTGCGTTTCTTCAGAATCTTTCGTCTGATATAGTTTTGCTTTATACGCGGAATTTTGTTGCTAGGGATTGAGTCATCAGATTCTGTTTTATAGGCGCGTTTGACGCTGGAGCTGACTGGTACAAATAATGTACTATCCGCATCACTGGTTTCAATGGAACTAGCTGTATCAATGTCTGTTTCTTGTTGGTATAATTCTACCATTTTTCTGTCATTATGTTCGTTGGGGTCTGACAAAGCTATGCTGTCTTGTTCTGTTTCGTCTCCATAAAGATCGCTGGTATATGGTTCAACAATCTGTTTGGGTATAGTTTCTTCAGGATCTGATTGTTTTGAACGAGCAATCTTGTTCTTGTGGTATAGCAGTGTTTGGTTTTCACTAGTGTTAAAACTAGAACTGCCTGAACTGGGGGTGTGATAGGTATCAGCTGACGATTTATCACTGCGGGAGTAAGTTTGAGTGTGGATATAAGGTGTTTTCGTGTTGTCATCGTGTGACGTCTGTGGCATGATTTCTTCATTTCTAATGCGCAGGTCTCTGTCTTGTAGTCTATTACGTAATTCAAGTGGTGGGATATCTTCTTCGCTTTCGGACGAGTCTCGTTGTTGTCTTGCTCGATGTATTTCATCTGTGGGTGGTCTGGGTATGTGGTCGTCTTGGTAAAATTCAGAGTCTGTCGTCTCTGACTCTGATATGTCAGACGAATCTGTGCTGGATGGATTATAATTTAGGGTGGCTTTTCTGACTGGTCTTGTATTTGTCGTCAGAGGCGGAATGGGCCGGTGATTATCGATTTTGATTTGTTTTACGTGAGCTTTTGTTTGGTGTTGTTTCTCTTCATTCCAAATAATGAAGTTTACAGGCGTAGTTTGTTTCATGATTTTGTAGCCATCTAACCATCGGTCATCGAATTTTGAACTGCGTACATGTTTCTTGTAGTATACTCTGTCTCCTATTTTGTACGTTGGTAGCTTGGCTGATTTATCATGTTGTTTCTGTTTCTTGTGAAATGCCTTCTGCGTATTTCGTTGTGCAATCTGGTGAGCTTTATACTTTTCTTGAAGGATTATTTCGATGGGGTCTTCTCCCATGTATTTTCTTTGTGGGCGAAGTAGGTTGTCTAACGGAAAGTTTGGTTCTCTTCCGTATAGCATGAGAAAGGGTGACATTCCTGTGGTATCGTTCACGTTTACTCGGATGGCTTCAAGAGCTTGGTTAATGTATAGGTCCCAGTATTGGTGGTTCCCCTTGATATATTTGCTAATAATATCATGTAGGGTGGCGTGCATGCGTTCATTTCTGCCATTTGCATTTGGGCAATAATAAGTGGTTGTAGTATGCTCAATATTCAGCTGGTGTAAGGTGGCTTTAAATGGGTTACCTATAAACTGTTTACCGTTGTCTGAAATGATTCGTTTTGGACAGCCATGCCTGGGAATGAATTCTTGTAAAAAAATTTGCGTGATGGACTGCGATGTGGCATCACTGAGTGGGTAACTTTCTGGCCAAACAGAGTATTGGTCAACTATGTGCAGGAGGTATTTGTTGCCTGATTGGGTGAGTGGGTAAGGACCTGATAAGTCAATGCTCACTGTTTGCATGGGGTAATGGGAAGGTTGCATTTCTTGAAGGGGAATTAAATGTGGCTTCATGTTTCTCAATTTACATGTTCTACAGGTGGCTACATATTCTGTAATGTCCTTGTAGAAAGTTTGCCAATAATACCTTTTCTTTATGACATCAATTGTTTTGTCTCTTCCCATGTGCCCGTTGTTATCATGAAACTGTAGCAGTACTTCTGGGACTAGATGTGCTGGAATGACTTTTCTTAGTGTCCCTTCTTGTTTCTGATCAATATAGTATAGAGCTCCATCCGTTGGGTGTACTGTAAAATCTTTACTTTTTGTTGGGTTTTCTTTCACGTATGTGAGCAGCTTGACAATTTCTGCATCTTTCGCTTGTTCTACTCTCATGTCAAACATCTCTTGGCTTTCTTCTTCTACTTGAGTGGCAGAATCTGAGGTACTTCTTCGACTTGATGAAGTAATTTCATTAATTTCTTTAGCATTATCGTCAATCTCTGAGGATGTGCCATCATTTTTGACTCTATTTGTTTTCACTTCAGTTTCATCATCATATTTAATCCTGGATAAGAGGTCTGCACAGGTGTTCATTTCGCCTGGGATATGTTCGATAGTGGTGTCGTAGGACTGTAAATTCATTGCCCATGTCTGTAACTTCTTTGGCTGTTCTTGTGTTTTGGTGAGCCAGTTGACCAAAGGTTGATGATCAGTTCTTATAATGAGTTTAGTTCCTCTGACGTAAAAGTCAAACTTTTGTACTGCATAGTGAATAGCATATGCTTCTTTCTCAGTGGTGGTCCACCGTTTTTGTGACTTTGACAATGCATGGGATAGGAATGCAATGGGTTTCTCATTTGGAATGTTTGGTAGGATGGGTGTTTCATCTTCTAGTACAGGTTGGACCAAACAAGCACCAATTGCGTTATCTGAGGCATCGGCGTATAGTATCATGGGCTGAGAAATATCTGGATGTCCAAGCAGTGGGATGGTGGTTAGGGCATTTTTTAGATACTCAAAGGATCTCTGGCAGTCTTCTGTCCATTTGAAGCGTGCATACTTGCGGGTAAGGGCTATCAAAGGCTCTGCTGCTCTGGAGAAATTGATGATGTGGCGCCTATAGTACCCTATTGTACCAATAAACGAGCGTGTTTGTCTCACCGTCTTGGGGCTAGGCATTTCTCTTATGGCTTTGACTTTATCTTCATCAGGTCTGACGCCATGTCTATTGATGACAAAGCCTAAATATTTTGTTTCTGTCTTTAGAAACTCACACTTCGACAGTTTTAACTTTATTTGGTGATGCCTGAGTCTATCAAACACTGTTTCAACCTTGCGGAGGTGGTCTTCCATCGTGCCTGCGGTATGTATCAGGATATCGTCTATGTATGCCAGGGCAAATGGATGTAGACCCTTTAACACTTCATCCATGAGTGACATATATGTTGCTGGAGATCCTTTTAGACCAAATGGCATAACCTGCCAAGAAAAACTTCCCATATGTGAACAGAATGTGGATTTCTGTTTTGCCTCAGGTGTCATGGGGATGCACCAAAAGCCTGACCTTGCATCAAGTGTGGTAAAGTATGTAGACTTTCCTAACGTCGCAAGTAGATCGTCTATCCTGGGGAGGGGGTAGGAAATGACTTTTGTGATTTTGTTAAGGGCACGGTAGTCGCAGCAAAAGCGACTGGAGCCGTCTTTCTTTGTTACGATCACTATGGGTGAGGACCATTGGGAACGGGATCTTTCGATGATTCCTGCCTGTAGCATTTCATTTATAGACCTTTCCACGAGTTCTCTGTTTTTCAAGGGCGTGTGATAGGGTTTCATATGTATTGGCTCCTCTGTGGTTGTTTGAATGTCCATTGTGACAGTGTTAGTTCTGCCTAATTCCATGTCATTGAGTGCGAATACATCTTGGTGCTTTTCTACAAACGTTTTCAAACGTTGCTTATTATCTTCTGTGGCATTCAGGGTTGCAAGTAACTGAGCTATTCTCTCTCTGTATTTATGATCTGCTATGATATCTCTGGTCTGTCTTGATGCCTCCGTTTCATTCCCATAATTTTGGGACATTTTTCTTGCATCTTGTGAAAATCTCTGCTCCTGGTATGTGGCTTTCTTTTGCGTAGTTCTTTGCCGTTCATTGGGCTGTGCTTGGTACTGTCTCTTCTGCCATGTACTGTGTGCATTTCCATTTGTCACTGCATTTACTGTATATTCATTTCTTATTATATTTCTGGGGTAGTCGTTGTTGTGCCATTTTTTCTGATTATTTCTGCCGTAACTGCGCTTATCTGCGTACGTTACTGTATTTCTTCTGTTTGTGCTATAGGGCTGTCTTCTTTCCCTGGGCGAAAATTTTTCATTCTTTCTGTTTCCAACTTTGCTGCTATAGTATCCTCCTGTGGTATAGTCATATAAGAGTTCTTCCTTTTCTTCGGAAATTTCAAGTGGTTTTGGGACTTTATCATATCCACCTGTTTTTGAGTTATATTGATACTCCATGGGGCATGTATCACTGTCTTGTCGCTTTGGATATCCTCCTGGCAAGACAATTTCTGTTTCTCTGTTACTCTGTGATATACAGCACTTCATCTTTTCTCTTGGTGTGCTGGGGCGCAAGAATGAGTAATTATAGTCATTTTCATACTGTGGCCTTTCTCTTCTTATGTATGGACTGGTTCGTTTCTGCCATCTGGGTAGGGTATGCTGTGGTGTAACATAACTCTGACTGATGTTACTGCCTTTTTCTGCATAAGCCTTATAACTGTTTACTTTCCGTGTACTTTGGTTATTTGTACTGCGATTTCGTGCATTATGTCCAGTGGGGGTGGTTGAGACAATTTGTGGATGGTCTCTATTGGTTTTGGTTTGTCTTATTGTTGACGTATCCACTTGCGCTACAACTGTGCCTCTTTTTATAGTGGTAGTTTTTCCTGACATATTCAATATCATGATGGGGAAATCTCTGGACTTCGAGACTTCAGCGATTCCCTCTGTAATTTGCAACAATGGGTCATCAATAATGCTTTCTTCTGCTAGGGGCTGTACTTGAATTGATTGCCCTGGTGTTATGTACTCAGAATTTTTTACTCTGCCTTTTGCTATGACCAGGGAGTTTGGAGCCACCGTTATGGGAGCTGTAATCCTTACCAAAGACGCTATGTGGATATCGTCCTGGAGATCTATGTACGTATTGTTGACTTTGATTTTGTGGAGGTCATAGTATATTCGAACTTTGTGTTTGTTAAAAAAATCTCTCCCTAGGATAAGATTTCTAGACATTCCTTTAGTGATGACAAATGGGTGTTCAAAATTTGTTTCGCCTAAGGAAAATTTTAGCCATGCTGTCCCAACTGAATTTAGTCTTTGTCCCGTGACTGAAGCTAGGTGTGTTTTGGACGGTTCAAATCGTACTACGTGTTGGATCCTCTTGAACAGCTGGAACCTAATAAGGCTGATGGATGCTCCTGTATCTACCATATAGACATGATGCAGGAACTGGGGTCCGGATGTATTTTAGTTCCATCATGCAACATTTCTTCATATTGTATTTTACTGGATGGGCCCACTTGACAATTTCTGTTCTGTGTTGTTTCTTTTGTTTTGGACCAGTTTCTGTGATTGTTGCCCTCACTAATGGTCCTGTTTAGTGAGTGGCGCGGCCGTTTCCCTGACGCATGAGGGTTTGAGGTGCGCCTCTGGTATACTGATTTCTGGTGTAATCACGTGGGGGTGGTGCGGGTTGTTGTGGTTGGTAGCCTCCTCTTCTGAATGGTGCATTATTGTAATTTGCTCTACAGGACTTGTACCCATGTCCGAGCCTACCGCATGTGAAGCATCCGTTCGGATTGACATTATTGACTTCGTTTTGCCTCTGTGTGGGGGGTCTATAATTGCGAGGCCTATCATCTTGTTGTCGTGGGCGAGTCCATTGCCTCCTGGCATGGTCAACTTCCATAGGCTCATGCTCATCATAGTCCCTATATTCTGGTCGGGGTTCCCTACCTGCTCTTTGTTGGAACCTTCGGTGAAGATTTTCCTCCTGTATTGCTGCTTGGATTGTTTCAGCAATAGTCTTGGTGTCTTTTCTAATAAGATGCCTTCTGATATTTTCCGCTCTAAGGCCATCGGCAAATATCCCCACTAACTGTATTTCTACATCAGGTGTGGTAGGGATTTCTCCGCAAAATGCCTCTTCTGCCATATTGAGGAATCGATCTCCAAAAAGTTGTACCGATTCATCTCTTTCCTGTTTCATGCTTCTAAGGACTGACCAAGCATGCATTTTGTCTATTATTTCCCCATATCTCTGGGTGAGCTCTTTTTTTAGGGACTCGTAGGTTTCTGTGGGGTACTGCTGGGACCTCCTTCTTAAAAAATCAGTCACGTACGAATCAGAACCTAACAGAGCGATTTTCTTTTTTTCTTCATCCGTTGTTGCCTCTGCTAGTGCCGCAAATTTTTCCATGTCAGACAACCATCTTCTGAATTTTTTCTTGTTTCCATCGAACGGCTGAACAATGGATCTAACCTGTGTGAATTTCGCGTAGTTGTCATTTTTCTGTAGGGTTTCAGTAATTTTCTGTAGCGCTATTATTGTTGGTCCTTCCATACTTTGTCTGTCCTGGGGCTGCAGTGGTTGTGTATTTACGGGTTGGTTCTGTGGTTGTTGTTGTTGTTCCACACCCAGCTGTTGAAAATTTTCCATTAATTGCTCCATCTTCGCTTCTGCTCTTTTTTTTTAGAGGACTGGTCATACGGCACCAAATTGAGATGATCCTCTATCTTTCTAGCGTTCCTTAAGTCTATGTTATCCTTGGTAAAAATGTGCCTGGGTTTATTTATTCTTTACCCAGTTTTCGAGCGTAGCTCCGTTTCAGTTATGACCGTGGGCTCTAACCGTTATTGCATGCAGTATTTGGCAATACTTACAGTTTTCATGAACTCACAAACAAATTATCACATTCCACATTTCGAAGTTACACATTTGCATTGATTGTGCGAAGTCAATCTCCTCTATAGAATATCACTGAGCAAAGAGACTTACGTCTTGTCTCCACCGCTCTGAATTCATACTGACTAAAAAAATGGCTTCATCTCTCCTGTTCATTCCGGGGAAAAAGAACTCAGCTTAACCATTGGTGGAAAATCACGTGACCAATGCTTAGCTTAAGCGAAGCTACCCTCATTAATGCTTGGCGTAAGGAAGCGAAGCTTAGCCTAAAATAAATGCGTGGCGTTAGGAAGCTAACCTGGTTTAAATAAACATCTGCGCCAAGACTTTTTTAATCTTCTGTTTCTATAAAAATTTATTTTATGTTAATATAGCCTGTATCTAAAAACGTACGGTATACGCGGTTACACCACATTATACTGTTGTCTATAGCTATATGCTGTTGTAAATTTCTTGAGTTTTAATTTTGTTTCAGCCAACATAAGATGGTGGTCTGATACAACATCTGCTCCTCTACATACTTTCACATCATGCAATGATGACCTAAACTTCTTACTTTTGCATATGTGATCAATCTGATTCTCAGTTCTGTGGTCTGGTGATATTCATGTTGCTTTATGTATTCTTTTATGTGGAAATATGCTTCCTCCTATAACTAGTTGATTTGAAGCACAGCAGTTAGCTAATAGTTCCCCATTCTCGTTCATCATACCTAATCCATGCTTTCCCATGATTTCTTCAAAGCCGGTGTTGTCTGTTCCTATTTTAGAATTTAGGTCCCCCATCAAATTGAAGTGTTAGACATATTGAGCGAATTTATATACGATCACATCCTCACAGGCAATCAGATTAGTGATTCACAAAATGGTTGCTTTATAACTGTGAATTTTCTATCTTCTTATGTATTATCTTATTTCGTTAATGCGCATTCCGATATAAGACAACAAACGTTCATAGATGGATGCTTGTGTAGAATTAAAGGATTAGCTGTGCATCTATAGATAAAAATGACTGCTATGCTGTTATAAGTCTAGAAATATGACAAATTTGCAATTAAATGTTTAGAATATGACAAATTGCAATTAAATGTTTAGAATATGACAAATTTGCTACTAGAATATCTATACAATTCACATATTTGCGATTAGAAGCCTAGAAAAATAACACAGTTGCTACTAAAAATTTAGAAAATAACAGTTGATGGATATAAAGATATTGATTAATTTGTGATTCGTCTCACTAGGACAAAGACAAAGAAAATAGCCAACGTTGCGGCCACGAGGCCTTCGTCAGGGAAAGGAAAGAAAGTGAGAACTAGGTAGGACACATGAGAAAATAAATTAAAAAAAGGTTTTAACCGTAAACAGTAAGAATTGGCTTGTCTTGCAATAAAACGCCTGCCACGGAAACATAAAATGGCTGGGAAAAATAACACAATTGCTATTAGAAGTCTAGAAAAGTAACATTTGACTAGTACTAGAAAAATGTCGTACAGAATGAGTCTCCAACAGTAACCCGAAAAAGGACATCATTTGTGACCTTCCTTCTAGACAGCCCTGTCTTGTCCAGATCTCCTTCCCTTTTCGACAATTATTGAGCTGTAATTTTGAACCCCCTGTTTTGAGTTGTTGTGCCATTTTCATTAATTTTCAGTGTGAGTGGTGTAATTTCTCAAGATGGTGGATTGCGTGTAAAATCTAAATGCGCCTAGACGTGGATGAAGGAGATAGGGAGTGCTTTCATCTCATCTCATCTCAGCCCGTAACCCGTCATGGGTCGTAGGGGTGCCATGGTGGAAGCATCAGCAGACAGGGTCCTCCACTGCTCTCTATCCTCAGCAATGCGTACAAGTGTGCAAAAACCGTGTCCTGCCCATTCTTTGATGTTATCAGCCCAGGATTTTCTCTGCCTTCCTCTTCTCCGTTTACCTTCGACTGTTCCCTGAAGGATCGTTTTCGAAAGGGAGTCATGACGAGTTACATGCCCAAACCAGGCAAGCTTTCGACGTTTCACTATTGACAAAAGTGGTTCTTGGTGGCCTGCATAGGTGTTTATCTTCTCTCTAACATAGACATTTGTTTTGTGCTCTTTATAGCAAATGCGCAAAATTCTTCTATAACATTTATGCTCGAAAGCCTGAATCCTTCGCTCCGTATCTGCTTTAGAAGTGTATAATTTACTCAGTTTTATAGGTTCGTTCAGGTACAGGTTGTGTATACACCAGACCGCTTGGTCTTTTATATTTTAACATGTGCCCAAATATAACCGACGGACATTGTATCTAGGTTGAACAGGACGCGCCTTGCCAAAAAGAGGCAAAACTCCTATTTAAAAAAAAAAGTTGCACACTTGCTGTTGTGCGTCAAACAAACATTTGTCTAGGTCAAGGCTAAAGGTTGTTAGGTTCTGGTTTAGGATGCTAGAATTAAGTGACGGGTTGTTTTGTTTATGGTCACCGAAATATTTGTGTGTGCTGTAACAGTAGATGATCCTATTGTCTCAGCCGTTAGATCGCTTTCCCCTCGTGGCACTGGTTCTGGGATCGAAACCTGCTAGCATTATGCTCTTGTTTACACAGCTATAAATGGGTACGTGACTCTACTCCTGAGTTAGGGAAGGCAAAGGCAACGCGGAAGGGAACGGCTCACCCCAACTCGTAGAAAAGCTGGACTAGTATGATGAAGTCTCTATCAATTCACTCCTCCTACTGCAGTTTCTGCAAAGGAACTACCTACACGTTTTACTGTAACTGATATCAGTAAAAAATAAGTTACAGAAATTGAAGGGGAAATGAATAGTTGAATTAGGAAAAAAGATTTTCGGGGTGATAGAGAGAGTGAGAGAGAGAGTGAGAGAGAGAGCGAAAAATCTCAAGTGACTTCATAGCAGAGGCAGAGCCTCGAAAACTGCACCAGAGGTCCTAATGACAGAGGAAAGCACCGAGAGAAAAGTTCTTTCCTTCACAGACGCACTGTCAATAACTGCAACGCTAAGAGTCAAAATAATGCAGACCTGGATGACCTAAGAGTACGGCTCCACAAACTATACTGTTCAAAAAAAGAAACGCATAGCAATCCGAGAGCGCGTTTTTATGAGTATGTAAGTAAAATTTGGTGCTAGGGTATATAAAAACCAGCCTCAAATGTTCTTTACAGTATCAAATGCACGTGTTGACCTGAATTGCGTTCGTTTTTGTAATCGTTACAACGCAGTGGTCAATAGTGTTTATGACGCAATTTTTGACCACAGCTCATGTTGCGCGCACGTGAAAGCAACAAAATTTGGGGTGAACACTATTCACTGACTACGCAACCGAAACCCTATAAAAGGATAACGCTACACAAAAAAAATTCAGTTCATTTTCAAGCAGACATTTATGGCGTCTCTATCGATAAATTTAAGGAACATTGCTATTGGCCGACTGCATGCAGGCGAAAGCCAAAGTCAGGTTGCCAGGCATCTAAACGTGCATCAGAGTACCATCAGTCGACTTTGGCACCGGTTCCAAGCCACTGGCTCAGTTGAAGACCGGCATCGCAGTGGGCGACCCAGAGTGACAACAGCAGCGGAGGATCGCTTTATTCGGCTTCGTCACCTCAGAGACAGGTTTACAACAGCTTCCTCAACTGCTAAGTCATTGCCTGCAGGACGTCGTGTGTCTGATCAAACTGTCCGGAACAGACTGCATGACGCTGGACTTTGGGCACAACGACCTTACCGAGGACCTATCCTTACGCGCCGCCATCGCCAAAATTGACTTCTTTGGGGCAACCAGCATCGTCCCTGGGCAGCTGACAATCAATGGACACGTGTCTGGTTTAGTGACGAATCTTTCATTTTGTTGCAGCGTCATGATAGACGGCGTAGGGTCTACCGTAGGCGAAATGAACGTTTTGCCCAAAATTGCGTTGATGAAGTCCCGCCGCACGGTGGTGGAGGTGCAATGGTGTGGGGAATGATCAGTTACAACGGAAGGAGTCAATTGGTGCACATTGAAGGAGGCTTGAATGCGCAACGATACGTCAATGAAATTCTTCGACCCCATGTTCTTCCACTTTTGGCTGCCCAAAGGTCTGTGTTTCAACAGGACAACGCCAGACCCCATTGTGCACGGTTGACCACGCAGTTCCTGACTGCCAACAACATTCCCACCCTTCCCTGTCTCCAGACATGAGTCCGATTGAGCACCTGTGGGATGAGTTGCATAGACGTGTTTGTCGCCGAGACGTAGCTCCAGCCAATCGTCATGATCTGTTCCAGGCACTCCAGGAAGAGTGGGCAGCCATCCCACAGGCCCACATCAGACGTCGCATCCATGCCCAGGAGATGCCAGTCGCTGATCGATGCAAGAGGAGGCCACACACCATACTAACGGGAAAGCCCGTACGCCAAAAAACTCTCGTGACCCAGATGGAAAATGAAAAGGATGGCCAGACTGGCAACACGTGGAAAGCAAAACTTAGTGTACACTGAGATCACACATCTATTTGTAACAGATGACCTTACTTGCTACCACATATTTATACCTCAGTCACTATTCTTAAATGAGGCACTGGTAAATTTTCAAATATAAATATGTATTAATTACTGTCACTGATATATATGTGTCCTGATTCAAATACAAAGTGAACCAGGAATCACAATCAAGTTTAATTACAAGTTATATGTACAGAATTTATCAATCTGAATCTTGTAGTGACATATTTTATTAACATTATCCTATGTGTGTCAGTTGTGTAGTAGTAAAATGAGGTAATACTGGTTTTGTATTTCAAGCTATGTTGGTATTTGTCATCATGACTTCAAGTGTTTGTTTCTGTTGGAACTAGTATTGGAGATGTTCTCAGTTCCTGGCATTAAAACAATTAATTTCCCCTCTTATTTTTTTTACAATGTCAGTTTAAGATGGGGTTACATAACGTTGAGCTCCGCTGGCCACATAGTCTTATCTTTCGTGATGTCGGCAGGAAAAGACTCCTCTGCTCGATTGCTCCCCTGTGTTCTGGAGACACCTCACTGTTTGCTATATGGACCAAGGAGTATGCTGTCCGCCTCTGGATTCAGCAAAGCTCTGACCAGGTGCTGCTTCAATAACTTTTGGACCACGGTCCCTGAAACAAGAAGGTTGTACCTCCTACTTCAGAACTAATTTATACTCTATTTCTACACTGAGCACAATACATAACAAACACTGAGTTCAGAGCGGTAGGCCAACTGCTATCTTCATCTGAAACAATTTTCACCAGTATATTCCTCCCTAATGGTTATTACTCCTCTGCAATTCCAGCATTATTTCTTTCTAGTCAATAATATAGGTGTCAGTGTACTGTTTGGCAATTCCATGTAGTTTTACTTTCCTCCGACACCTTCTGTTCAGGCTGGAGCATTATATAGGCTTTACCTCATGTTCGCTACTGAACCACACATATATACAGACATAAATTATCAATTTACATTCAATTTTCATTAAAAGATATCAAATATTTCAAGCTTGCCACAATTCATGGAAATAATACAGAATTACGTTGACCGGCACTGAATATAGCACAATTTCGATCTGCCGATGTCCCAGGCTTTTATTTAGAAAAATATGCACTGGCGCTCAACGCACTGGTTCTATAGTAAGTTTATTTGCAAATGTGGTGTTGACCTGACGCCTCTAATTGACTATATTGGCAGGTCTAACCAATCATGCCATGTTTACACAGCTTTTCAAAAAAAAAAGTACTCCTACTCACGTTTCCCCTAACAACAAAGAAGTAGTATTTATAGTTCGACTAATCGTGTTTAGCCTTACATTTATTTTCCGCCAATCAAATAGGAGGTAACATGTCAGCCTATTTCCCGTATAATGGTGTGTTGAAAATCTGTCACTGAGCGATTCTGATATGGGTGTTGTCTGACATCCCTCACTATTTCTTTTGGCTATAATTTGGTAATTCCTAGACTATTTGCGTAACGTTTAACATATTTTTTGTCGGCAAGTCCTAAGGAACCCAAATATATAAATTTAAAGGAGCTAAGTGGCTGCGTTCAAAATATGCACTTTCTTCTACCTCCTGTTTACTTCGAAAACGATGTGGTGTCTGGGTACTGTAATGTTTTCAAACGTAAACCAGTATAATGTCATATTTCCTAATAAGCGTTTTTCAGGATTTTAAAACCTAACTCTGGTATGGGTAGTGTTTTTTATCACTGTCGATTTGAAAAAAGCTAGTGCATGTGGCCTTACACGCGTGATGGCAGCAATTGTGTATCGCGCGACTGTGGTAGTATTGCCTGTGTTCCGGCTTTCAGCCCTCCCTTCTTTCTATCTTTAGTCCATCTGTCTTTCGTTTTAGGTAACGTAGTGTATAAAAAGACATGAATGGAATCTCAAATCTAGGTCATCTTGCGTATCTCAAGGTTTTTCTTAGAAATGGAGTACACATTTTATTGTGTTGGGGAAACGCGTGTATGCTTCAGAAGGCTTTTACTATCAATGTGAAACGTTACAATTTGCAGACGCAGGAGAAAACAAGGGGGATTTCCAGTACAGTCATTGTGACAGCACTGTTCTTTACCATTCTTCTTTCCTTTTATTGAAGTTATTTGTTAGGCTTTACATTTACCTGATAATTTATATATGTGGATTAGAATATTTCACGACAAAAGCTACCACAGTCTGATACAAGCATAACTTTCTTAGAGGCAAAGACTTTTATTAGAATCAGATACAAGAACAAATGGGATGCTGAGCATCCAGGCTACACACAAAATGATGCAAATTACCAGCTCAACGGAAGAGAACAAGTGATAATTTTTATATAGGAACTAGCGATGAGTGTAACTGTGGAACAGATAAAATAACTGCTGAATATTATCTTCAAAGATGCCCAACATATGAGCAACAGAGACAGCACATATGGCCGTCAGCAGTACCATTCCTGGAAAAACTCTATGGAGATACAAAAAGCTTCACACTGACTACTGCTGTCTTAGAAAATATTCAAGTTGACGTCTGAGAGTGTACGAAGGAGAAGCAGAAGAAGAAAATGAAGAAGAAGACGAAGAAGACCATTCCTTCATTTTAAAAATCAAGCTTCCTCTCGTTTTCTGTCACCTTTAACCAGCCTATCAATTTTCATCATTCTAACTTTTCTTATCTTCTCATTCCTTTTTTTAACCCCACCTCACATTTCATTAGCGTCTTCTCGCGACCACGCTTCTGTATATTCATTCTGATAATTGATTCGGGCATACTCGGGAAATCTAGATGAGTACAATTTTTAAAGCCCACTTTCTTATGTGCCTCGTGCGTCACCACTCCCTGTTTTCTCTTAATCAGGGGTGAGTGAAGAAGTGTGCGCGAGCTCTCTCCAGTTATCGAGTGACACGCGGCGGGCGGACAGTCACTTTTTCAAACTGCTCCTAAGTTGGTGAGTGAAAGTTGATTGTATAATCCGTTTTTAACTTGTGTTCTGATTTTTGTTTGTTTATATGTTGTTACTGATTATAGACTTCAGTGATTGGCTATACGTTTTTTTTATACTAGACTCTCTACTTTATTGAAAGTAAATTTTCTGTAGTTGTCTATATTTTTTTACTCGCACGTGTTTCATTGTAGTTTTTTGTTATCGACAGAAGAGTATACGTGATTGTTTGTACGTTTTTCATACATAGTTTCTTCGATTGTTTGTAAGTTTTTATTTTACAGTTACTGTGATAATTTATATGTTTTTGATACTAGACTTTCTGTAGTTATTAAGTGTTTGTGATATTAGTTTGTTTATATTTTAATATAATATTGATACCAGGGTTTCTGTGAATGTTTATATCTTTGTATGTTATTGATTTTAGACTTTATGTGATTCTTTAAATGTTTTTGATACTGGAGTTTCTGTGATTTTTCATATGTTTGTATGTTATTGATACCAGAGATTCTGAGATTGTTTATATGTTATTGATATTAGAATTTGTGATTGAATATAGGTTTATATGCTATTGATACTAGAATTTATGGGATAGTTTACATGTTTATATGCTATGATACTAGAGTTTAGTGCTTATTTGTATGTTTATATGTTACTGATTCTAGAGTTTCGGTAATTATTTATATGCTACTCTGGTATGAATGATATCGTAGTTTCAGTGACTGCGTTTTTGCTATCACAACACGTAACAACTTTTTGCTTCGACAGTTTTATTCCACAGTTGTGTGCGGGATTTTTTTCATTTTTTTAAATCCGTAATGTCAACAGCCGTAAAAAATCTATAATCTAGATTTTGTTAATCTTTGTATAATTAAAGACTTTAAAATGCAGTAGCAACAAATAAAATAAGGAACATAAATGTTAAGAAAACAGAAGCTAGAAACATCATCTTGTCTGTAACGAGAACAAAGACAAAGAAAATGCAAGTTCTAGCACTTAGGCAGAATGTTTACCACAGAACATTTGGCGTTCCAAGAAAGGATACTTTATTCTCCCAAAGGCTGCCTGTTTCGCTTATTTGGTTATAGTCGGTTTATAGCTACACTTTACATTAAGCACACGAAACGTGTATGTTGCAGATATGACTTGCAACTCTTCATAATATTTTCAGCGTGTTTACTACGATTTTATACATACAGGGTGTCTTATAAGTCCGACATCATAGAAAACGCGGGTAGTCCCATTGCAGAAACTTCTATTAGGGAGTTAAGTGTTAGAGACTTCAAAATATTAGGTTCAACATTTTAATGAGGTGGAGGAATCAAATTCTTTCATCGCTATCGTAGTCTTCCTTAATTCAGAGTCAGGTATCCATTTACAACCAGGTAGACTGGAGCTCCCAGGTTTCGATCCTGGAACCCTGGTAACTGTGCAGCGAGAGGAAAGAGCTCTAACCACTTAGCTAATCGGACGAACAAGATACAAATAAATAAATTAATCAAAATAAAAAAAAGTTTTATTTTTTTTTTATTGACTGACACCGTCGGCGAAATCTACAAACGACGTATCAGCGGAATAAAACGGAAAAAATTCTGTTTTATCGTAAAGTTTTATCGTAAAGTTTTATCGTCGTTTGTTATCATACCGATTTCTGTCATAAAATGTTGCCATCTGTCTTAGGCTTCTTACATCGCTAAACATTGTCTCCCACAGATAGGTGGCTGATGACCATACTTTTAGTATAAGTGAAGTTAGTAACTGTACCGAGTACATACAAACTGACAGTGCGTCTTTACCTATTTTTCTCTGGCCAGGGTTGTTTTTCTTCTTTCCACGTCTTCGGCCCATAACCCATGTAAAGCCTAAATAATAACATTTTGAAATGGCATCGCTCATCTGTAAAACTGACTCCAATACAATTTTCACTAAGTTATTTGTCATTATTCATCCATTTAGACACTAAACACTAGGGATGAAAGTACATATCCCTGTCGAGCTCCTGTGTTAACCCCCGAACATATATGTAAGCTTTCCGTTCTTATTACAATTGTAAACATGTGCGGTATGCGGCTCTAGCATTATCCAAATGTTGTTCTGGTATTACATAGATTTTAAAATCTGTAAGATTCTGTCTGCTCTGTCGAATTTATTGATCTGCAAATATAGTACATCGTGGTTAAATATATTCAGTGATCTTTTCATAGATCTTTCTTAGGATAAACACGGTGTGAATGAATCCTCTTTTATCTCTTTCTTTCCTGTTGCCCAATTACTGATGTTCTGCAAAGGGTCTTATCCTCTGTTTAAGTATCTTGGCATACATTCTGCATGACTCAACAGCGAGACTCATCTGTATGTTTCAGTGTTTCTTTTTACCTTTCTTCTTCCAGATGGATGATGTTAACAGCTATCTGCAAACATCGTGGGAGTTTGTTTTTTTTTATTTGTCAATGCTATATCACAAAATAATTCTGTCTAACCATTTGGCTTCACTTTCAAGGACGTATAGCTTCTGTTGATATGGCAACGACTTCTGCCGGCTTGTGTGTTATTTTGTTTCTTGTGTCTGCTTCTATTTCACGAAGTAATGAGGTTTTGCTCTTATTGCTTACTGTGTTTCGGGTATGGGTATGTCTTATTCTAGTTTTCTACTTGGAAAACTAAACACATATTTCCTGGTATCTTTTTAACATATTCCTTTAATTGTCAGTGAAATATTCAAAAGTGTTTTTAAGCGTTTCATATGGCTTGTTTGTTGGTCTATCAGTGAAATATCCAAAGGTGTTTTTAAGTGTTTTAAATGGCTTGTTTGTTGGTGTGACATAATTTTGGTTCGCTCTCTTGTCCACTACGGCCGTATCCCGTGACTGTTGTTGTTCTGCCTTAATTATGTGCTTTTCAATGGTCGGCACCTCTTTCTTTCTCTGCTATGTAGCAGATATTTTGTATTTTCAAACATTCTTACACTCCTCTGAGTGATAAGTCATCATGTCTGTTTGGTTACCTGTTCCTCCCTTCTTTGCAAGGAACGGCTGAGATAATAGCAACCGACAACCATGTTGGTTAATCTCGGGTGTGGCCGACATCAGACTACAGATTAAGATTAAAATCGCCAAGCGCATTTGCTTAATCGATGATAAGGCCAAGGTGCGTTCTTTGCCAAGATGGTAGTACGCTGACAGTTTGATAGCCACCACGGCGAGATAACTTATTTGTCAGCGCACAGGAATGACATAATCGTGTCCTGTACGACTTATTACGAACATATTACTTGAGATAAAAGTAAGATGTTGTATTTGTAAACATTGCAGAAAAGGCAATCGGATGTTTTATTACCATATATGGGAGAGGTGACCTTTTGCATAACGCACAGAATTTCAGGCGGAAATATTATGAATTACCCCACCTAAACACGTAAGTTTGAAACGATTGGAGCCCTGCTTAGCATCGTAACAAACAAATGAGGGGGAAGGAGGGCCATATAATTTGACCCTTTTGCAAGTCTAGTTCACTGAGAAAATCGCTTGCCAAGACGACAACCAGACCTTGCCAGAGTTAGAATCAAGATTCTTTTATTGGACTGGACCACTGTTTGAGCAATTTTGAGGACTTCAGAGCCCAGAATAAACTCTACCATTTAACAAGGACAACCGGAATCTGAGGAATCTAAAACACGGCGTCAAAGTGGGGATTTATTGTTAAAGTAATGACCCCCAAGAACACGTGAAAAAAAAGCCACCTGCCATTGCCGTAAACCTACTTCTCTGAGCAAACAGTCTGTGAGCCAAAGGTGGTGTAAGTTGTGCATTTTACATTCTGTACTTTTTATTACTAACTTGTGAACTAAAATGTATATATTGCCATGTGAAAATTAATATGTGAAAATTGCTATTGGATGTTCAAGTCATTTGAGGCTGGCAACCTCAACATATAGAATGATGATTTCATGAACCACCACCGCAAGGGCTTGTGACTGCTTTATTGCTAGTTTCTTAAAGAGAACTAAAAGCAAAGGTAGTACTGTCGTAGATTTATGATAGGAGAATTAAGACTAGGGTTGGTCCCTTCTGAATAGGTTGGAATGAGTGATAGATACAATGCGAGCTGGTGAAAAAAACACAATAGAATTTCCACACGTGAGATGATAGAATGTGATATAGAGGCTGTCTTTGAGAATCGAGATAATCTTCTCCCTCTCACCTATCTTCTGCGACCGCTTTTAAAGGCGTCAGACAGTCTAAACACAGATATATATATTAATATATCTCTATCTACTCACGGGCACGCACATACACGTGACGACAGTTAAACACACATACGTGGGAAATCTATAACAATGATTATATATATAATTGGGATCGAGCTGACCAACGCACTGATTTTGTCCAAGAGAGATTTTTATTATTATCATCAAAAAAAAAATCTCTCACAACACCAAAAATTTCATCAAGAAAAAAAAACATATACAAATAGTCACAAAATTCAAGAAAATGCTACAAGGATGATAGCCCGTTAGATCTTACTCTAGGTTTAGCCCACAGCCCCGTTAAGAGAACAGATGATGGCTCAAAGAGTTATAGATACGTAGGGTTTAGTCTAAGAGATTTATTTCTTTCTCGTCAATATATGAACAGAGTTGGATAAATCTGATTTAACCTAAGAAAAAAACAGAAACTCTAGCATTATTGTAACAAATTCTGCAGGTAAAAAAAAATTTAAGACAGCAAATGTGTGACGATAATACACCGGTAAAATAACACTCAGACCTGTGTACTCTCATTCATCCAGCCATGGCCTTTCTTACACATGTATACTCACAACTTTGCTCGCTGCCTCTGGGAACATACTAATTCTAGGACCTTCACACAGACCCGAAGATGCAGTCCTTGACCAAGAAATCCCCAGTTCCAAAAGACGTACTAAACTCTCAGGGAACGATTCCTTGGGGGTTCTAATTTTTTCGAATGTCTGATTAAGTCACATAAAATTTGTCCAGGCACGAAAGTTAGCAGAGCACAATGTCATTAGCTTTGGATTCTAGAATTAAGGAATGTCAGATCGGTGTCTACTTCCAGGAAGGTACTCTATTTGGTCACCACAATACTAGTCACAATCTCTGTCGGGATGGTTTAATGTTTCTTGTAATATTCTCGCCGCCAGGCAGCATGTACATTTAAATTTGTGGAGCAATTTGAACTGGCTCAAAAGCCCAATATATATTTCTAGTCTTTAGAAACCGTTAGTGGGATTGCTATTACTGTCTCTCTCTCTGATGGCATATGCACTGTCAGATTAGGGTTACTTGAAACAAACAAAAAAACCCCACGTGGTTAAAGATAGGAACTGTCTATGCTTCACACAAATATGTCTCTTTACTAAACGCTGGCAAGTTGGGTACCACCGTTTCACTATATAGAAGAAAGAACACATATCAAATAATTTACATATATGTACTCATTATAACTTACATTTTAAATAGCAAGCCTACAGCTTGACTTATCTTTAAAACTTCCCGTAAAGTAAGTTATATAAAAATCAATCATCAGGAATTTAGGAATATCTTCGTATTCCGTCAATATTCACTGATGTCGCATCTAGCATTTATAAGTTAGTTATTAAAACAGTTTCGACTCAGTATTTAACCGTTAAATTAAACTTATTTCAGCTACTTGTTTAGTAAGCTAAAAATATAATTTATTTTGTATTTCCACTGCAACTCGACGATTAAAGAAATAACAAACTATCAAAATATTCACTCTGCACACAGAACTAGTTTAAAATGGAATCGGCGATTTTAACACTAAATCACTTCACAAAACTAGATATCTATTATATATAATATTAATATACCTCAACCACAGAATTACTAAGAACGTTAAACCACTTCGACCAAACTAAGGCCATCTCTATTTACAGAGATTATTTAGAAATCGAACGAAGGTTGTTCTAGTCTAACTGCAAAGTTACTGAGTGAAATGAAATAGTTTCAAACGTGGGTTAATATTTTAAACCAGACAAAGGATGAACTATCTCCCCCGCGCCGATCTCTCCCCCTTCTCATAACAGCTACGTTATACTTAGAGGCGTGTCGTAACTGCCACCGGGCGATTACGCACCTGCGTTGACAAATTGACCGGGAAAAGCGCGTGGCAGTTGCAAATCTCAGACAACCGTCTACAACTGCGTCGTACAGATGCCGGGTTTGACACCTTAAGCGAGTGACAGGTGAAAAATGGTAGACCAAAAGTCTGCTCTATGTCCAGCGAAACGAATTTCTCACACCCCAGGCCTAGAAATCTGGTCGGGCAGCGCTCTGACCCGGGCAAACTGCAGACGTATGTCTGGCGAGAACCGTATATTCACAGCTATCTGCGCGACTGACATCTGATGCAATAAGGTTACTAGTCAGTATGAGAAAGAAAAACGATGATGGAAAGGAAATATATTTTTCGCAACGAGTGATGCGAAAAATACAGGAAAAACAAGTACGGAAAACTAATAAAATAAAAGGATGCGGGTGAGAGACTAGGAAGAAGATGTAGGTAATTTAATGATCAAAAACCCACGTGACAGGACGTCCCCCCTTAAGATATGGAAGCACTCCATGTCTACGTTATGGAATTAAATTTCCTATAACCGTAGCTTCGGGGTGTCTGTCTTCTTCCCTCTCGTCTTCACCCTCCATCTCTCCCCTATTCCTACTCAAGTCTACTCCCCAAAGTTTTCTTCCTCTGGAATGTTTCCCATGCGCGCTTGAAAGAGCGTCGCCGCTTCTGACATTTTTGAAAGATTTCCTGTGATAGCGGTGGAATATCCCTGCCACTATCATCATCTTCGTCAGCTTTGGCGATCGTCAGGAGATGGTCGGAGGTCGGCACAGGTCTTTCCAAGTATCTCTTTAAGAGATTTAAATGGAAAACCTTCTCCTTTCCTTGAATAGAGATCTGGTAGTTAGCCTTAGAAATCTTTTTCAGGACGGTAAACGGCCCTTGCCATCCGATCTTCAGTTGGTTGTTCTCGGTAGGGAGTAACACCAAAACTTTCTCTCCTGCTTCCAGTTCTCTCTCTCTTTCGCGACTTTCCTGTATCGGTTAGCGTGCTTTGTGCGTGCTCGCTTAAAGTTAGTCGTTGCTAGGTCCCACCCTAGTTTCAACCGTTCCTTTAAAACCGACACATATTTACTGGCTGAGACAACTGTCTCATCAGCCTTCTCGTCTGTCAGAGACTGAAGTAAGGCTTCAAGCGGGCCCTTAATGGGTCTGCCGAATAAGAGTGTAGCTGGCGGAAATCCTGTGGAAGTATGAGGAGATTCTCTGTAGCCAAATAATGCTGCAGGAATACAGAGATCCCAATCTTCAGGTTTCACTTGTGCCAGCTTACTTAGCATCATGGTGAGGTTTCCATTAGCACGTTCCACGAGCCCATTTCCGGCCGGAGTATATGGCTTAGTGTGGATGTGCTGGGTCCTCAAGATCTTAACGATCTCATCCATCAACAGGTTTCGGTATGGAGATCCATTATCCGTCAACACTTGCTGAGGGAATCCCAACCGAGTGAAAATCTGCACGAGGGCTTCTGCGACATGCTTGGCATCTGCGCATGTTAGCGGGATAGCTTCTGCCCATAAAGTGCATGTATCGACTAAGGTCAGGATAAACCTGTTCCTTCTTTTAGTCCTTTCGAAAGGCCCTAAAATGTCGATCACAACCCGTTCGAATGGTGTTCCCACTATTGGCATTTCACCCAAAGAGACTGGGGGTGCCCGTTGCTTGGGTGGCACACGTTGGCACTGGGCACAGGATTTGACATACCTGATAATCTCAGTATTTACTCCTGGCCACCAATAATGAGTGGTTATACGTTGGTTTGTGGCGTTCTGTCCCATGTGTCCGCTGAAGGGAAGAGAGTGCCCCATTTCTAGGATTTGGCTTCTGTACTGTTTCGGTACTAGGAGCTGGTTGTAACCTTGGTCAGGCTTGCCCGTTCTCCGATAAAGTACGCCATCCTCAGAAAAAATGTCCCCGTGCTGTCTGGGTTCCTTAGCCATGGGCAGTTTCCTAAAGCAGGGTGCCAAAGTAGGGTCCTTGTATTGCGCTTCTTTAAGTTCCATAGGTAACAAATTAGGCGCAGGCTCCCGTTCCTTCTTGGTTTGCCCTCTTGTAGTTACTGCTGCCACAATCGGCTCTTCCGGTTTCCCAATACACACGTATCTCCCGCCAAGTATGACTGGGTAGATGGGATCATCCATAACAGCCGCTTTGATCACACCTCTGACAAAGTCAGAGTGTATCTCCACCAATGCGATGGGAAGCGCTGTAGGTGCATCACTCTTACGAACTCCACAAAGTTGGACGGTCTCTGCTGTCTCTTGACCGGGTTTGACCAGGTTTCTGGCAACAATGCAATCATAAGAAAGCCCCGTGTCAAATAAGCAAGAAGTTTGAGAACCGTTCAAAATAACCGTACCTCGCGTTGAGGGTCTATCCCCAACAGGTTGGGAATCACTGTCAATAATTCCGCCTTGCGAGACTGTTAATAAGCATCCGATGCGTTTCGGCTCGGTGTGCTCGGTCTGATCATATGTCCCGTGCTCAGGGGTTCTCCCTTTGCCACCTTGTCCTTTCTGGCTGCGCTGCCATGAAGGGCGGTCGGGTTGATCAGACTGTTTGGGGTGGTTGGGGTACTTGTTCTTGTAGAACTTGGATTTTTCAGGAGGGGGGTTTTGAGGTCCAGTTTCTCTGTGGTTATTTTGGTTAGAAGCCTGAGAAGATTGCTCTAGGTTATGTTTTCGAAAATGCTCCTCTGTCGGTTTCCGCTTTGTGGCCGGTAGTTCAGCCAGCGCATTGTGATAACGCTCAGACTTTTCCAAAATGTCTTCAAGTTTTTCTGCCCCCTGCTCAGCGAGAAATCTCCGGGTATCCGCAGACAAAGTGTTCTTTATTTGTTCTGTTAAAACAAATTCCTCAAGACCTTCATAGGTAGAGGGGAGCTGCGAAAGCTCAAGGCACTTTGTTAGATATCCCTTTAAACGAGACGAGAACTGGTGAAAATATTCAGAATTCTCTTTCCTGCTGTTGCGAAACAGTTGCAAACATTTGCGAGCGTTCATTTCAAAGCGCTCCAGTAACGCTTTCTTCAACACATCGTAGTCGTCTTGTTGGCTACTTTCCAGCTTAGAATAAACATCATAAACAGAACCTTTTAGGGCCTGGGAAAGTTTCATATTCCAACGCGACCTCTCTAACCCGTACAGAGTTGCAATTTTCTCAAATTTTTCTAACCATGTGTCAATCTTCTCATTTGGACAAGGGAAAGACTCAAGAGTGAAAGACATAGCATTTAGTTGAAGAGATTGAGTGTTAGCAGGGTCAGTTAAGGAAGAATGAGGAGAAGACTCTCCATTGCTGGAGGTAGAGGCAGCACCACGACTTTGGAATTCTAGAGTTTTAAGAGCCAACTCGTGCTGTCTCTGTTTCTCTTTTTCCTCAAGCTGTCTCTCCTTCTCTCTTTCCTCCTGCTGTCTCTCCTTCTCTCTTTCCTCATGCTGTCTCTCCTTCTCTCTTTCTCTCTCCCTGCGGATTTCCATTTCCTCATCCATCTTCCTCTGCTGTAATAGCCGGTCTTCCGCTTCTTTCCTCTCCGCTGCTTCTTCTTTCCTCTTTAGTTCTTCTTCTTTCCTCTCCGCATCATATCTCTCAAGTTCGTCCCTGACAAAAGCTTTCGCTTCTTCTCCTTCCAGTTCCTCCTCTCTCGCTTCGTCCCTGAGAAGTTGTCTAAGCTTTGCCCTCTCGGCCATATTATGTCAGTGACTGAGACTAGTGGAGAAAAAAACTAGGAAAAAGGATACACTGGTTACTACCACTTACGAGAAAAAATGTACCAAAATTCAAAAGATGATATCCTTAACCCTGGGATACCTCCTCCAAAAATAAAATCTAACTATCGCTGCTATTAATCGGCAATAAAGCACCTAATGCAAAACACGACTACGCCAACTAAATGGTAGTTAAGATTACTTCTGAAAAATAAGTAGCTACAGTGGAAAAGCAAAATAATTATTGCAAAAATTACAGAGAAAAATAATCCCCTTAATTTTTAAGTCCACTATCAAGTTCACCCCTGAAGACAGTTAGGGTGAGGGAGGCAATTAATCTGGACAAATAGTCCGAAACGCACTCCTTAACTTTAGTTCAAACACCTTCCTGCTTCAGAACCCTTGTGAATGTTATACACTCACAAAACTTTACCAGCGTTTAGTATTACAAAATCATTAATTAACATGTATTCCGACAAAATCACCCTGTAAACCCAATGTATAATGCTTCCTAATGCTGTGGAAAAAAAAACTAATCAGTTTGTGCGGTCAGCCCGCCCGTAAACAGATCGTTAGTCTAGGGGATAAATTATTTAAAGATATAACAACTCACAAGACATCACACCCTTACTCTATTTCAGAATAAAGAATCTAAAAAAACGAGCTGGAATTTGTCGTCTCGTCTTCCTATTCTACGTTCAAAAATCCGTCGGGCGAGACCACATTTGTCGTATCGCCTTAGGATTTTGGGTTCAATTCCCGGTAACGAGCGACCATTTGTCGTACTCGTCTTCCTATTCTAAGTTCAAAAATCCTACGGACGAGAACCCATTTGTCGTAGATTTATGATAGGAGAATTAAGACTAGGGTTGGTCCCTTCTGAATAGGTTGGAATGAGTGATAGATACAATGCGAGCTGGTGAAAAAAACACAATAGAATTTCCACACGTGAGATGATAGAATGTGATATAGAGGCTGTCTTTGAGAATCGAGATAATCTTCTCTCTCTCACCTATCTTCTACGACCGCTTTTAAAGGCGTCAGACAGTCTAAACACAGATATATATATTAATATATCTCTATCTACTCACGGGCACGCACATACACGTGACGACAGTTAAACACACATACGTGGGAAATCTATAACAATGATTATATATATAATTGGGATCGAGCTGACCAACGCACTGATTTTGTCCAAGAGAGATTTTTATTATTATCATCAAAAAAAAATCTCTCACAACACCAAAAATTTCATCAAGAAAAAAAACATATACAAATAGTCATACAATTCAAGAAAATGCTACAAGGATGATAGCCCGTTAGATCTTACTCTAGGTTTAGCCCACAGCCCCGTTAAGAGAACAGATGATGGCCCAAAGAGTTATAGATACGTAGGGTTTAGTCTAAGAGATTTCTTTCTTTCTCGTCAATATATGAACAGAGTTGGATAAATCTGATTTAACCTAAAAAAAAACAGAAAATCTAGCATTATTGTAACAAATTCTGCAGGTAAAAAAAAAATTTTTAGACAGCAAATGTGTGACGATAATACACCGGTAAAATAACACTCAGACCTGTGTACTCTCATTCATCCAGCCATGGCCTTTCTTACACATGTATACTCACAACTTTGCTCGCTGCCTCTGGGAACATACTAATTCTAGGACCTTCACACAGACCCGAAGATGCAGTCCTTGACCAAGAAATCCCCAGTTCCAAAAGACGTACTAAACTCTCAGGGAACGATTCCTTGGGGGTTCTAATTTTTTTCGAATGTCTGATTAAGTCACATAAAATTTGTCCAGGCACGAAAGTTAGCAGAGCACAATGTCATTAGCTTTGGATTCTAGAATTAAGGAATGTCAGATCGGTGTCTACTTCCAGGAAGGTACTCTATTTGGTCACCACAATACTAGTCACAATCTCTGTCGGGATGGTTTAATGTTTCTTGTAATATTCTCGCCGCCAGGCAGCATGTACATTTAAATTTGTGGAGCAATTTGAACTGGCTCAAAAGCCCAATATATATTTCTAGTCTTTAGAAACCGTTAGTGGGATTGCTATTACTGTCTCTCTCTCTGATGGCATATGCACTGTCAGATTAGGGTTACTTGAAACAAAAAAAAAACCCCACGTGGTTAAAGATAGGAACTGTCTATGCTTCACACAAATATGTCTCTTTACTAAACGCTGGCAAGTTGGGTACCACCGTTTCACTATATAGAAGAAAGAACACATATCAAATAATTTACATATATGTACTCATTATAACTTACATTTTAAATAGCAAGCCTACAGCTTGACTTATCTTTAAAACTTCCCGTAAAGTAAGTTATATAAAAATCAGTCATCAGGAATTTAGGAATATCTTCGTATTCCGTCAATATTCACTGATGTCGCATCTAGCATTTATAAGTTAGTTATTAAAACAGTTTCGACTCAGTATTTAACCGTTAAATTAAACTTATTTCAGCTACTTAACTCGACGATTAAAGAAATAACAAACTATCAAAATATTCACTCTGCACACAGAACTAGTTTAAAATGGAATCGGCGATTTTAACACTAAATCACTTCACAAAACTAGATATCTATTATATATAATATTAATATACCTCAACCACAGAATTACTAAGAACGTTAAACCACTTCGACCAAACTAAGGCCATCTCTATTTACAGAGATTATTTAGAAATCGAACGAAGGTTGTTCTAGTCTAACTGCAAAGTTACTGAGTGAAATGAAATAGTTTCAAACGTGGGTTAATATTTTAAACCAGACAAAGGATGAACTATCTCCCCCGCGCCGATCTCTCCCCCTTCTCATAACAGCTACGTTATACTAGAGGCGTGTCGTAACTGGCACCGGGCGATTACGCACCTGCGTTGACAAACTGACCGGGAAAAGCGCGTGTCAGTTGCAAATCTCAGACAACCGTCTACAACTGCGTCGTACAGATGCCGGGTTTGACACCTTAAGCGAGTGACAGGTTAAAAATGGTAGACCAAAAGTCTGCTCTATGTCCAGCGAAACGAATTTCTCACACCCCAGGCCTAGAAATCTGGTCGGGCAGCGCTCTGACCCGGGCAAACTGCAGACGTATGTCTGGCGAGAACCGTATATTCACAGCTATCTGCGCGACTGACATCTGATGCAATAAGGTTACTAGTCAGTATGAGAAAGAAAAACGATGATGGAAAGGAAATATATTTTTCGCAACGAGTGATGCGAAAAATACAGGAAAAACAAGTACGGAAAACTAATAAAATAAAAGGATGCGGGTGAGAGAATAGGAAGAAGATGTAGGTAATTTAATGATAAAAAACCCACGTGACAAGTACCTAATTCCATGTGGGGCACGGAGGGAATGATGAAAGAAATGATGTACATTCTAATTACGAATCGTATAATATGTACATTTTCACACCAGTGTAAATGTCTATGTAAACATATTCACTTTAAAATTAATGAAAGTTTTCAAGCTTTTCAACCAGTGCAGATGTAAATGAAAACATATTCAATCTATAGTGTGAACATTTTTCAATCAGTGTAGATGTAACTGAAAACATATTCAATCTATATTTTGAACATTTTTTAACCAGTGTTGATGTAAATGGAAACATATTCTATCTGTACTATTAACCTTTTCATTTGAATGTATAGTAAATATAAAGCTATTCAGTTTAAATGTAAAGAAAGTTTTCTCTCGAGGGATCAAGCTTAATTCTCATCGAGGGTATAGTCTGAGGTAGATGGGACGGTGGAATAGGAAGATGGGGACACATAAGCATGTGTCGGGAAACTCAATACTCAGAGGGTATTCGTTTCTATTCTTTTACCATAATAGTTGGTGGTACTAGCTGAGAGTACTAATCTCTGGAACAAAGTGAGGGTAGGAGTGGCCTGACGTCGAGCAAGACACCATCATCAGAGGGTCTTAGAGACGCGGGACCAGCTTTGCAGTTACTCCCTGATCTTACTTGGAAGGTGCCGCACCTTTAATCTTGACCAGAGACGCGAGAACTCCAGTGACCTATCTGCACAGAACCCAAAACCCCACGGGAGAAGAAACTACCATTTGCAGCTAAGTCAAACCTGAAAGCTGCCAAGTGACGTCTTACATAAAACATCATACCATCACACGATGATGAGTATTTTCTATTAAAGATTATTCAAATTTTTTTAAACTGTTAAAACTTAGTTGATTATTAAATTTATTTGTAAATATAATCATTCTGAAAGTACTGCATGTTTGTGTCATTTTTTAAACAGAGCTATACTAATAAGAGAAATCTCGCTGGATTTAAACCAGCTGGGGGCTTGAACGAGCTGAAATTAATAATTGCTTAATTCTTCATAAAAGGCGGTGGATCAGATATAAGTTAACAATTGCCCTGCTCAACGCAGCATTGTTCTTGACTTCTGAAATATCTTATGAAAATTCCCCTGAAGCATCATTATCCTTCTATCTACAACTCTGCCAAGAGTAATCTTGTGCGAAGGTAGACACCTTTGAAGACCCATATTAGATACTCTTGAGTTTTGGCTACTGTTGGACCACTACTGCAAAGCAGGGGAGGCAATTCCCGTGACAGTTGGTTTATCAGTGAAATATCTAAAGGTGTTTTTTAAGCGTTTCATATGGCTCGTTTGTTGGTCTGACAGTGAGATATCTAAAGGTGTTTTTAAAGCGTTTCAAATGGCTTGTTTGTTGGTCTGACAGTGAAATATCTAAAGGTGTTTTTAAAGCGTTTCATATGGCTCGTTTGTTGGTCTGACAGTGAAATATCTAAAGGTGTTTTTAAAGCGTTTCATATGGCTCGTTTGTTGGTCTGACAGTGAAATATCTAAAGGAGTTTTTAAAGCGTTTCAAATGGTTTGTTTGTTGGTCTATCAGTGAAATATCTAAAGGTGTTTTTAAAGCGTGTCAAATGGCTTGTTTGTTGGTCTATCATTGCGATATCTAAAGGTGTTTTTAAAGCGTGTCAAATGGCTTGTTTGTTGGTCTATCATTGAGATATCTAAAGGTGTTTTTAAAGCGTGTCAAATGGCTTGTTTGTTGGACTATTACCAGTACCTTATAGCTCCCCTTGTAGCTCAGGTCTTCAACAAAAGCATGCAAAGACTTCCTGTCCTGCGCCTTCCCCTCAAGATCGTTCTTTATCTTACATGCATGTCTCCAACTTTCTTCTCCGTGTGTGTTTTTTTAAAATCTCTCTCTATTTATCATACCCTTTTTCTCCTACCCTGTTTCTCCTACCCTGTTTCTCCTACCCTATTTCTCCTACCCTGGGGATGCCAGAACAAACACTTGGTTCAAGGACTATCTTCATTGCACACGGACAACTCCATCAGTGCTCCAATCTCCTCCCTTAGATCACACAAGGAGGATCCTAGCACAGTGCACGAACTCCGTAGCACCGGCGAGAATCCAAATGTGTGTAAGTAGGAATCACTCATTCTATAAATATTTTTATTGTAGGTAGGTTTGTAATTTTTTAAATTTTGCTAGGGCAGCGGCCTGATAAGCCTACTCTTTACGATTTCCAACTGCCGTGGGATTTTTAACATGCGCAACTTGCACACGAGACCTCCTAATTTTTTCACCCTTATCCGAGAAGATTAGGCATCCGATGTCACTACCCAGGAGACCAGGGGGGAGTATGACATCATTAGGACCACCGGTTCTGAAAAAAATTATACTCCCTGTGCTTGGAGCGAACCAAGTATCTTTAGAATTAGAGGCATAGGCCATACCTCTGAGCCACTCTGAGCGACTCCTACACCTGAATGCTGGAGAGTAGCAGAAAAGGACATTTCCAAATTGTAATAATTAACATAAATGGGTATGTTGTAGACACTTGGGAGAAATTAAAAAGCAATTAGACACGAGAAAAGCAACAGAAGTAATAGACTTTCCGGGAAATTATATTCCTTCAACTGGGAATTGAACCTGGCACCTCTAGAGCTCGAGGCGGACGCCATACCTTTTAGCCACTCCGACTTTGTCATAAACTTTCAGTCCTGCGATTCTGTACAAGCACCAATTTATGAAACTGTTAACCTTTCTGGCTACCATTTTTATTGCTCTCTATGTGTCAGAGCAGTACAGTAGGGCTGAGTTGACTTGTGAATTGAAGATTCAAATGTTTGTGTTGGACTTGGTTTCTTTTGGATTCCATTTTTTTCCCAAAAGCTATGCATTATTTATTCGTATTTTGACATAACTATCTGTTTCTCACCTATGTCTATAATACTGGTTGGATGGTATGACAAAAAAATCGGAAAAAGGTGATACGTCTTTCTAGGACTAAAGACAAAGATAATAACCAATGTTGAAACCACGAGGTCTTCGTCAGGGACAGAAAAGAGAGCGAGAGCTAGGTAGGAAACAGGAGAAAAAAAATTTTTTTATGAGTACTACCCATAAAATCTACTAATATTTAGTGTGTCCTTCAATTAGAGAACGCGCCACAAAAACATAAAATGACTGCCACTTTAGTGTGTAGACAGTGCTATATATCACTGCAAAAAAAATATATATACGATTCATACATTTATGATGTTGGTGTCACGTAGGGTTTATATTCATTTAATTTCCTACATCTTCTTCCTATTCTTTCACCCGAATTCTCTCTTTTATTATCTCTGTATTTTCTTTTTCCTGTACATTTTTAATCCATTCGTTTTGCGAATATTATTTTCATATAATTCGCAAACTTTACCTGTTTTCCTTTCTCTAAAACTGAGAAGCGCACCTGGGTGGTATTGCGTACATGTCAGTCGCGCTGGTCGGACGATAGGCGTGAATTTACAGCATTCGCTAGACATTCGTCTGAGGGTCTCTGGCCTGGGGCGTGAAAATTCACGCGAGGGACATGGAAAGTAGACAGAGAGTCTGCATTTCAGTAAACGCATGAGGTTTTTCGTCAGGAAAAACCCGGCTTAGCGTGAAAATCCACTCCGCACTGCAGACGGTGGTCTGAGATTTGCAACTCATGCAAGCCCTCGGCCACTGATGGCTGTTACGTCACGCGATAAGCGGACGAAGGTGTTATACGGACAGGGGAGACTATTTCGCTTGGCGAAATAAGATTAGGATCCTGTGTCCGATTTTAAAAGATATTGGCCAAGTTTGAAACTTTAATTTCATTCTCGCTCATAGACTCACAGTAGATAGGTTGCTCGTAAACAGAATAGCTGTTAGCGAAGATCTCAGTTTGTTTCGGCAATTTGTCGAACTTCTAGACTTCCAGAAATATTTTCAGCATTTTTATTCTTAAGTTGTGCGACTACCTGTAATTCTGTGGTTGAGGTAATTAATATGATAGATATATAGATTTTGTGAGTGTTAAAGTGTTTAATCGCTTAATTCATTTTAATTTATTTCTTTAGCGCAGAAGAGAAATAAAGTGGTAGGCTATTATATTTTCTAGGGAAGCATTCAGTGGAAAGCAGAATAAAATTAAAATTTCTAGCTTATAACGGCAATTGTAGCTATTTATGAATTTAATTTAACCGCTAATACTCAGTCGAGTGTATTTTTCTAAACTAACGTATAAACTCTAGAATCGAGCCTCATGAATGGTGACGGAATACGCACGTGTTCCTAATTCATGAGGATTGCTGATTTTTAAATATAACTTACGTCACGGGAAGTTTAAATGATAAGCAAAGCTCTCTGCTTGCAAGTTTAAATGTAAGTTATAACCAGTACATATTCTGTTTATTATATTATATGTGTTATTTTTCCTCCACACAGTGAAAGTTTTGGGGTGACCCTAACTTTACCAGCACCTGTAGTAGTTTCCATACTTGTGAAGAAATAGACAGTCCTTATTTTGAACCACGTGGGTTTCTTAAGTACCACTGGTCTAACAGTGCATATGCAACCCGAGTTAGCCAGAAATACTATATCCCAATAACGGGTTTTCAAAGACTGTAATGATAAATACTGGACCTTGGAGCCAGATCTTAATTTCTTCTAGAAAAACTCTACGTAATTTTTCTGCCTGGTGGCGCGAAATACTTCAAGTATTAACTAACATTTCCCGACTATATATATATATTTTTTTGTGGACAAATCTGTGGTGTGACTAAAGTGAATCCTATACTGAGGGAAGGCACCGACCTGACATTCATCATTTCTAGAAACCTACGCTATTGACACTGTGCTCTGCTAACTCCCGCGCCTGGAATAATTTTAGGTGACTTAATCAGACATTTGAACAAATTTGCACACCAAAGTAGTCGTTCCCGGAGACTCCAAGTTAAATACGTCTTTTGGAACTGGGGACTTCTTGGCAGAAGACTGCATTTTTTTTAGTCTGTGTGAAGATCTAAAATCAGTGTGTTCCAAGAGGCAGCGAGCAAAGTCGTGAGTACATGTATGAGAGGCCATGGCGGAATGAATGAGTGTACGCTGGTTTGAGTGATATTTTCACTATTATATCTTTGACACCCTGTTGCTGTCCTATTTGTTTTTTTCAATCTGCATAATTTGTTGCTAAGGCTAGAGTTCTTGTGTTTTTGTCTTAGGTTAAATCAGATTTTTTTTTCAAACTCTGTGCATATAATTACGAGATAAAACAAAGAAAACTCTTAGACTCAAACCCTATGTATCTGTGACTCGGGCGCCATCATCTGTTCTCTTAACGGGGCCGGGCTAAACCTAGAGTTAACACTATAACGGGGCTATCATCCTTGCAACATTTCCTTGAATTTTTATGACTATGTGTATATGTATTTTCCTTGATGTACTTTCTTTGATGTTGTGAGCCGATTTTTTCCTGATATTAAAATCGCTCTTGAACTTAATAATAGTGTTTGGTCAGCTCGTTCTAGATAATATATATATCATTGTTATAGTTTTCCCACGTCTGTGTGTTTACCTGTCGTCACGTGTATGTGCGTGCCTGTGAGTGATAGAAATATACGTAATATGTATATTGGTGTAGTCTGTCTGACGCTGTAACAACTGTTGTAGAAGATAGGTGAGAGAGAGAAGAATTCTTTTCGCTTTCAGAGACAGCCACTATATCAAAATCTATCATCTCACGTGTGTGGAAATTCTATTACCTTTCACTAACTCTCACTGAGTCTATCACCTATTCAAACCTATTCAGAAGGGACCAAACCTAGTCTTAATTCTCCTATCGAAAATCTACGACAAATGGGTTCTCGTCCAAATGTAGGATTTTTGAACTTAGAATAGGAAGACGAGTACGACAAATGTGGACTCGTCTATCTGGATTTTGAACTTAAGATTCTGTATTCTGATATAGAGTAAGAGTGTGATGTCTTGTGACTGTGTATCTTTTAAAAAAATATTACCCCCTAGACTAGCGATCTGTTTACGGGCGTGCTGACCACACAAACTAATAAGTTTTTTTTTCCACAGCATCTTTGAATAATATACATTTTGGTTACAGGTTGATTTTGTCGGGATATATGTTAACTGCTGATTGTAATACTAAATGCTGGTAAAGTGGTGAGTGTATAACATTCACTGGGTACTGAGGCAGAACGGCGTTTGAACTAAGTTAAGGAGTGTGTTTCGGACTTTTTGTCCAGATTAATTCCCTCCCTTACCCGATCTGACTTCAGGGGCGAACTTATAGTGGATTTTTAAAAAATTAAGGGATTATTTTTCTCTTTAATTTTTGCAATATTCTTTTGCTTTTCCACTGTAGCAACTTATTTTTCAGTTGTAATCTTAACTACCATTTATTTGGCGTAGTCGTGTTTTGCATTGAGTGCTTTATTGCCGATTAATAGCAGCGATAGTTAGATTTTATTTTGGAGGAGGTATCCCAGGGTTAAATATATCATCTTTTGATTTTTTTTGGTAATTTTTTTCTCGTAAGTGGTAGGAACCAGGTTATTCTTTTTCCTATTTTCTTTCTCCAACAGTCTCAGTCACTGACATAATATGGCCGAGAGGGCAAAGCTTAGACAACTCCTCAGGGACGAAGCGAGAGAGGAGGGACTGGAAGGAGAGGAAGCGAAAGCTTTTGTCAGAGACGAACTTGAGAGATATGATGCGGAGAGGAAAGCAGCTGAAGCTAAAGAGGAAAAAGAAGAACTCAAGAGGAAAGAAGCAGAAGCTAGAGAGAGGGAAAGGGAAGACCGTCTTTTACAGCAGAAGAAGATGGACGAGGAAATGGAAATTCGCAGGGCGAACGAACGAGAGAAGGAGAGACAGCATGAGGAAAGAGAGAAGGAGAGACAGCATGAGAAGGAGAGAGAAGAGAGAGAGAGACAGCATGAGTTGGCTCTTAAAAACTCTAGAATTCCAAAGTCGTGGGGCTGCCTCTACCTCCAGCAATGGAGAGTCTTCTCCTCATTCTTCCTTAACTGACCCTGCTAACACTCAATCTCTTCAACTAAATGCTATGTCTTTCACTCTTGAATCTTTTCCTTGTCCAAATGAGAAGATTGACACATGGTTAGAAAAATTTGAGAAAATTGCAACTCTGTACGGTTTAGAGAGGTCGCGTTGGAATATGAAACTTTCCCAGGCCCTAAAAGGTTCTGCTTATGATGTTTATTCTAAGCTGGAAAGTAGCCAACAAGACGACTACGATGTGTTGAAGAAAGCGTTACTGGAGCGCTTTGAAATGAACGCTCGCAAGTTTTTGCAACTGTTTCGCAACAGCCGGAAAGAGAATTCTGAAACTTTTCACCAGTTCTCATCTCGTCTTAAGGGATATCTAACAAAGTGCCTTGAGCTTTCGCAGCTCCCTCTACCTATGAAGGTCTTGAGGAACTTGTTCTAACTGAACAAATAAAGAACACTTTGTCTGCTGATACCCGGAGATTTCTCGCTGAGCAGGGGGCAGAAAAACTTGAAGACATTTTGGAAAAGTCTGAGCGTTATCACAATGCGCTGGCTGAACTACCGGCCACAAAGCGGAAACCGACAGAGGAGCATTTTCGAAAACATAACCTAGAGCAATCTTCTCAGGCTTCTAACCAAAATAACCACAGAGAAACTGGACCTCAAAACCCCCCTCCTGAAAAATCCAAGTTCTACAAGAACAAGTACCCCAACCACCCCAAACAGTCTGATCAACCCGACCGCCCTACATGGCAGCGCAGCCAGAAAGGACAAGGTGGCAAAGGGAGAACCCCTGAGCACGGGACATATGATCAGACCGAGCACACCGAGCCAAAACGCATCGGATGCTTATTGACAGTCTCGCAAGGCGGAATTATTGACAGTGATTCCCAACCTGTTGGGGATAGACCCTCAACGCGAGGTATTGTTATTTTGAACGGTTCTCAAACTTCTTGCTTATTTGACACGGGGCTTTCTTACGATTGCATTGTTGCCAGAAACCTGGTTAAACCCGGTCAAGAGACAGGAGAGACCGTCAAACTTTGTGGAGTTCGTAAGAGTGATGCACCTACAGCGCTTCCCATCGCATTGGTGGAGATACACTCTGACTTTGTCAGAGGTGTGATCAAAGCGGCTGTTATGGATGATCCCATCTACCCAGTCATACTTGGCGGGAGATACGTGTGTATTGGGAAACCGGAAGAGCCGATTGTGGCAGCAGTAACTATAAGAGGGCAAACCAAGAAGGAACGGGAGCCTGCGCCAAATTTGTTACCTATGGAACTTAAAGAAGCGCAATACAAGGACCCTACCTTGGCACCCTGCTTTAGGAAACTGCCCATGGCGAAGGAACCAAAACAGCACGGGGACATTTTTTCTGAGGATGGCGTACTTTATCGGAGAACGGGCAAGCCTGACCAAGGTTACAACCAGCTCCTAGTACCGAAACAGTACAGAAGCCAAATCCTAGAAATGGGGCACTCTCTTCCCTTTAGCGGACATATGGGACAGAACGCCACAAACCAACGTATAACCACTCATTATTGGTGGCCAGGAGTAAATACTGATATTATCAGATATGTCAAATCCTGTGCCCAGTGCCAACGTGTACCACCCAAGCAACGAGCACCCCCAGTCCACATGGGTGAAATGCCAATAATGGGAACACCATTCGAACGGGTTGTGATCGACATTTTAGGGCCTTTCGAAAGGACTAAAAGAAGGAACAGGTTCATCCTGACCTTAGTCGATACATGCACTTTATGGGCAGAAGCTATCCCGCTAACATGCGCAGATGCCAAGCATGTCGCAGAAGCCCTCGTGCAGATTTTCACTCGGTTGGGATTCCCTCAGCAAGTGTTGACGGATAATGGATCTCCATACCGAAACCTGTTGATGGATGAGATCGTTAAGATCTTGAGGACCCAGCACATCCACACTAAGCCATATACTCCGGCCGGAAATGGGCTCGTGGAACGTGCTAATGGAAACCTCACCATGATGCTAAGTAAGCTGGCACAAGTGAAACCTGAAGATTGGGATCTCTGTATTCCTGCAGCATTATTTGGCTACAGAGAATCTCCTCATACTTCCACAGGATTTCCGCCAGCTACACTCTTATTCGGCAGACCCATTAAGGGCCCGCTTGAAGCCTTACTTCAGTCTCTGACAGACGAGAAGGCTGATGAGACAGTTGTCTCAGCCAGTAAATATGTGTCGGTTTTAAAGGAACGGTTGAAACTAGGGTGGGACCTAGCAACGACTAACTTTAAGCGAGCACGCACCAAGCACGCTAACCGATACAGGAAAGTCGCGGAAGAGAGAGAACTGGAAGCAGGAGAGAAAGTTTTGGTGTTGCTCCCTACCGAGAACAACCAACTGAAGATCGGATGGCAAGGGCCGTTTACCGTCCTGAAAAAGATTTCTAAGGCTAACTACCAGATCTCTATTGAAGGAAAGGAGAAGGTTTTCCATTTAAATCTCTTAAAGAGATACTTGGAAAAACCAGTGCCAACCTCCGACCATCTCCTGACGATCGCCAAAACTGACGAAGATGACGATAGTGGCAGGGATATTCCACCGCTATCACAGGAAATCTTTCAAAAATGTCAGAAGCGGCGACGCTCTTTCAAGCGCGCATATGAGACATTCCAGGGGAAGGAAACTTTGAGGAGTGGACTTGAGTAGGAATTGGACAGAGATGGAGGGGGAAGAGGAGAGGGAAGAAGACAGACACCCCGAAGCTACGGTTATAGGAAATTAAACTCCATAACGTAGACATGGAGTGCTTCCATATCTTAAAGGGGGGAGGCTCTGTCACGTAGGGTTTATATTCATTTAATTTCCTACATCTTCTTCCTATTCTTTCACCCGAATTCTCTCTTTTATTATCTCTGTATTTCCTTTTTCCTGTACATTTTTCATCCATTCGTTTTGCGAATATTATTTTCATATAATTCGCAAACTTTACCTGTTTTCCTTTCTCTAAAACTGAGAATCGCACCTGGGTGGTATTGCGTACATGTCAGTCGCGCTGGTCGGACGATAGGCGTGAATTTACAGCATTCGCTAGACATTCGTCTGAGGGTCTCTGGCCTGGGGCGTGAAAATTCACCCGAGGGACATGGAAAGTAGACAGAGAGTCTGCATTTCAGTAAACGCATGAGGTTTTTCGTCAGGAAAAAACCCGGCTTAGCGTGAAAATCCACTCCGCACTGCAGACGGTGGTCTGAGATTTGCAACTCATGCAAGCCCTCGGCCACTGATGGCTGTTACGTCACGCGATAAGCGGACGAAGGTGTTATACGGACAGGGGAGACTATTTCGCTTGGCGAAATAAGATTAGGATCCTGTGTCCGATTTTAAAGATATTGGCCAAGTTTGAAACTTTAATTTCATTCTCGCTCATAGACTCACAGTAGATAGGTTGCTCGTAAACAGAATAGCTGTTAGCGAAGATCTCAGTTTGTTTCGGCAATTTGTCGAACTTCTAGACTTCCAGAAATATTTTCAGCATTTTTATTCTTAAGTTGTGCGACTACCTGTAATTCTGTGGTTGAGGTAATTAATATGATAGATATATAGATTTTGTGAGTGTTAAAGTGTTTAATCGCTTAATTCATTTTAATCTATTTCTTTAGCGCAGAAGAGAAATAAAGTGGTAGGCTATTATATTTTCTAGGGAAGCATTCAGTGGAAAGCAGAATAAAATTAAAATTTCTAGCTTATAACGGCAATTGTAGCTATTTATGAATTTAATTTAACCGCTAATACTCAGTCGAGTGTATTTTTCTAAACTAACGTATAAACTCTAGAATCGAGCCTCATGAATGGTGACGGAATACGCACGTGTTCCTAATTCATGAGGATTGCTGATTTTTAAATATAACTTACGTCACGGGAAGTTTAAATGATAAGCAAAGCTCTCTGCTTGCAAGTTTAAATGTAAGTTATAACCAGTACAGATTCTGTTTATTATATTATATGTGTTATTTTTCCTCCACACAGTGAAAGTTTTGGGGTGACCCTAACTTTACCAGCACCTAGTAGTAGTTTCCATACTTGTGAAGAAATAGACAGTCCTTATTTTGAACCACGTGGGTTTCTTAAGTACCACTGGTCTAACAGTGCATATGCAACCCGAGTTAGCCAGAAATACTATATCCCAATAACGGGTTTTCAAAGACTGTAATGATAAATACTGGACCTTGGAGCCAGATCTTAATTTCTTCTAGAAAAACTCTACGTAATTTTTCTGCCTGGTGGCGCGAAATACTTCAAGTATTAACTAACATTTCCCGACTATATATATATATATTTTTTGTGGACAAATCTGTGGTGTGACTAAAGTGAATCCTATACTGAGGGAAGGCACCGACCTGACATTCATCATTTCTAGAAACCTACGCTATTGACACTGTGCTCTGCTAACTCCCGCGCCTGGAATAATTTTAGGTGACTTAATCAGACATTTGAACAAATTTGCACACCCAAGTAGTCGTTCCCGGAGACTCCAAGTTAAATACGTCTTTTGGAACTGGGGACTTCTTGGCAGAAGACTGCATTTTTTTTGAGTCTGTGTGAAGATCTAAAATCAGTGTGTTCCAAGAGGCAGCGAGCCAAGTCGTGAGTACATGTATGAGAGGCCATGGCGGAATGAATGAGTGTACGCTGGTTAGAGTGATATTTTCACTATTATATCTTTGACACCCTGTTGCTGTCCTATTTGTTTTTTTCAATCTGCATAATTTGTTGCTAAGGCTAGAGTTCTTGTGTTTTTGTCTTAGGTTAAATCAGATTTTTTTAAAACTCTGTGCATATAATTACGAGATAAAACAAAGAAAACTCTTAGACTCAAACCCTATGTATCTGTGACTCGGGCGCCATCATCTGTTCTCTTAACGGGGCCGGGCTAAACCTAGAGTTAACACTATAACGGGGCTATCATCCTTGCAACATTTCCTTGAATTTTTATGACTATGTGTATATGTATTTTCCTTGATGTACTTTCTTTGATGTTGTGAGCCGATTTTTTCCTGATATTAAAATCGCTCTTGAACTTAATAATAGTGTTTGGTCAGCTCGTTCTAGATAATATATATATCATTGTTATAGTTTTCCCACGTCTGTGTGTTTACCTGTCGTCACGTGTATGTGCGTGCCTGTGAGTGATAGAAATATACGTAATATGTATATTGGTGTAGTCTGTCTGACGCTGTAACAACTGTTGTAGAAGATAGGTGAGAGAGAGAAGAATTCTGTTCGCTTTCAGAGACAGCCACTATATCAAAATCTATCATCTCACGTGTGTGGAAATTCTATTACCTTTCACTAACTCTCACTGAGTCTATCACCTATTCAAACCTATTCAGAAGGGACCAAACCTAGTCTTAATTCTCCTATCGAAAATCTACGACAGTTGGTCTATATATACGAATAATACATGTATGATGTTGGTCTATATATACGATTTATACATGTATGATGTTGGTCTATATATACGATTTATACATGTATGATGTTGGTCTATGTATACGATTCATACTGTCGTAATTTTTATCTGAGATGTATCGAATAATGACCGTAAAATGATCTATATATACGATTTATACATGTATGATGTTGGTCTATATGTGCATACGATTGTATACTTTATGAGTGTCTATGTAAAAAAATACGGTTTTTATTCATTTTTTTCGTATTTTTATCTGAGAAGGTTCTGATGGTGTGGCACATTGATTTATGGTCCCTTAGAGTGTAGGTTTTGAAGGCTCTGTGAGAATAAGGATTTAGGAGAATGAGGTAGTAGATTCACAAGCGCTGGGAAGAGCAAAGACAGTCTCTTATTACGACAATATCTGTTTCTCATAGACTATTCCTATCTCTCTTCTGAACAAACAATTGTTTGTCAGTTCCAGTCGCTCAGGCGCCCTCACCGATTTGGTGATTCTGTCGCACAACGTACATGAATACAGCCTACACAGATGGAAAATGTTTGGAGTTTTTGGCCAGCCGACAACCAATACAAATAAAGTTCAATACCTTTATTATCATAAATCAGTCACAAATAATTATACATTTACAGTCAAAAATCAAAGGTTACAGAATACAAATATGATAAGGGAAGAGGGGGGGTTTGAGGAGAAATATCCCATCCACCGTTTCCCGGTTGTATTTACTAACAGACAAGACCCGGTCCAAAAGACAAGAAAAGGGGGGGGGGGGGGGGGATCAGAGATAGGCAATTTAACCAACCGGTAAATTTATTACTCTGGGGCAATGGGGTTACAGTAAAGGGGGGGGGGGGGGGGAGAGGAAAAGCTAGGGTCTCAAATGTCTCCGTTTAATCAACAAATTTTACGGGAGGGGGGAATGAACACAGTTACACAATCCCGCTAGGAGAAGTCCCGTACAATGAATATAATGCACCTTAATACTAGGTCGAACTATTTAAAAGGGTAAAGAAAAGATTAAATCTCCTTTCATTAAAAAAAACACACTAGGGCTGGCCATCCCACAGACACACACGCAGACTTACCAAAATGGTGAATTCTGGCACTCTAGGAATTATTTACCACAGCAGCTAATACCGTGGAATAATGGACTGGTCTTCTTATTTCTTCCGTGTCAGGCCCCAGATTTAACGAGGTAACAAATAGTCTCAAAAAATCGCCAGACGGTGAAGCGTAAAGGCTACTGTTGGTTTAGATAAAGTTCCTAATGAATGGCACAGGCCCTTGGCTAGGCGTGAGGTATGGTGTGGTTCCTAAAATTGGCACAGCTGGTGGAGATAACTTTCTTTTTCCGTACTGTCACAAGTTAAAAACACTGAGGTAAGTTCTTCTTCGGGGGGGTGGGTAAAATCCACTGAATATACTTGACAGACAGTGTTCAGGTAGATCTATGTTCTTCTTCACAAATAGGGCAGTGAATAAAAATATGTTTCTGCTTCCAGTTTACTGTAAGGACTATATGAACTAGTATTTTTAAAGTGTTTCTTGTTCTTGGGTGGCTTTATTCTCAGTTAAATTCAGAGGAGCGGGGCCCATTACAGGTCGCCACAAGTTTAGCTTTAAAAAAGTTCATATGTTACTGGAGTTATCGAATTGAGTTGGCAGAACTCTGTATATAATTAATAATTGCTGGGATGCAGGTTGAATGATCGTTCTGAATGAAAGATAATCAAAACAAGAAAAGCATTACATATCATATTATAATCTGACACGCGATAAATTACAGTAAGCCTATTTACTTTATTAGCGTCGTCAATTTAATAAATCAGGAAAACTCCCCGTGAGTTAAAAATAATTAAAAGCACATCTATCTATACAGAACTAAACTGTATTTACTAGTTATAATTCTCTTTACGCGTCAATTGTATTAGGAAATACTTTTAGATGTAACATTTAGTTTGCACTAGAACTTTGAAAATGGGTTTATTTAATAAGGTTAAATTTACACCACAATCCAGTGAAATAACTAGACCACTGATCACTCGAAGCTAATGTATAAATTACCGTCTGCGCAGAAAGAATACACTCCAATAGTCAACGAAGGTAGATGAAATCTAGCAGGAATCCGACTAGGCTATATGCTAGTGCAACTAGGATTCTGTCAGAACGAACGATAAAATGCAGTTTTCGGAGTTCTTTATTTATACATCTCGAATGTAAATTAAATGGGACATGATGAATTTTCACACCTTTCTTGAAGTATAGAAAAATCCGAGGTACAACGCCGTTGTGTTAACCGCTGTGTTTCCTCCGTTTTCCCCGGTCTACCGATCTTCTTCGTCTCAGGCTGCTCGCATAAGGGTGCGAAAATTTATCGAGAAGCTAACTACGTTAGCTGAGAGTTCCCTGATTCTTTAGATCGTATACCGCTCCACGTTGAATTCTGAAGATCAGCCTGTCTTTGATGGTACCGCTGTTCTGAGAAGCTTTGGCAACTCCCACCAGGCGGGGCGACAGCCAGGTAAGAAAATGAACTGCTGTTAATTGCTCTAGAAACAGGAGTGTCTCTGGCCACGTCCTCTTTTGGGCCGGCGTTAAGGAAAAGATTGCTATAAATCGTTCTCAGAGATGGTCGTGGGCGTGATTTAAACCTCCCATCAAAGGCCATGCGATCTCAAAAGTTCACAGAAGATAGCAGGCTACATAATAATGATCCAGCGTGTAAAATTCTCGTGGAAATGCTGCATGCAGGTTAAAGTTACAATAGATGATCAGGGGTTCTAAAGTTATGAGAGGCCAATATTCTGTTATAATCCATCGAGTCAGGGAAATTCATTTGTCATACTTAGACGTACGTCACAGTCGTCCCCACTTTTGAGACATGGAAACTCGTTTTCATGTTTCGTTTATGACAATGAAGCTGCCCTGATCGGTAGATTTTGGATGATTGGCATCGTCGATTTTCTCCTCTTCCTCCGTGGTCCAGTTTCTACTCAAGAAGTCAGCTCCGACATTCTGTTTTCCTGGAATATATTCCACTTTGAAGGAATAAACACTCAATAACAAGGCCCAACGCATTATCCTTGCGTTGAATTCCTTATTGGCACTCAGGAAAGCTAATGGAGCATGGTCTGTTTGCACCGTGAAAGAAGTACCATACAGAAACTCATGATGGCGTCTGATGCCATGAATCAGAGCGATACATTCTCTTTCAACGACACTGTAGTTGCGTTCCGCTTTGTTCAGTTTCCGACTGCCGTAAGCTACTGGGAATAGCATGTTCGGGTCACTGTCCTCGGCTTGCAGCAATGTTGACCCGATGCCGTGACCTGATGCGTCAACTCTCAGTACGAAAGGTTTCTTAAGGTCAGGTAACCTTAGGATGGGGTATGCCGACAACTGTCCTTTCAAAGTGCTGTGTGCATGTTCGCACTTTTGATCCCACATGACCTTATCAGGACAACCTTTCTTGGTGAGGTCAGTCAGAGGTGCTGTCAGTCCGTTGAGGTTCTGGATGTATTTCTGATAGTAGGCACACAGTGATAAGAATGACCTGATGTCTTTCTTTGTTCGGGGTCTTTTTGCTGCCACTATTTTCTCCACGTTCGTCCAGGCTAGGCTTCTTGTAGTCTTTTTCAAAGAGCATAGCGGACGGTAGCCATTGTGCTTCGTAGACATCGATGCAATTAGAGATGTCTGGCTCCATGTAATGTATGGGTGATGTGGTTAGAGACTTTGAAATGGGTTCCTGTTATAGCTTTCTCATAATCCTGGTTAAACTAGCGACGGGTTAGCAATAGAGCAATATGTTCTTGTAGGGGTAGGATTTCCGATGCAATTTTTTAAATTAAAGATTTGTCGGTCCTATGAAAATTATGGATGTGGGGACTTTGCAAGGGTAGAGGGAAAGGAATGGGGGGAGGGACACTTTGGGGACTTTCCTTTGCAAGGGGACTTTGCAAGGAAGGGTTCTCTAAACGCTTTTTCATCATCTGGGGGTATGTTGTTGGTAGTTTAAACATCCTGGTGCGTTTTTATTATGCAATCCGAACGGCCTCCATCACATTAAATGGTGGAATTTCTCTTCTGCAACAGTGCTAGTCCAGATTATCTACGAAAAGCTTGTAGAGATTACTTAGCTCATGCAACTCCATCATTCTTCCCTGACCAGCAACTTCTATTTCCTCAATCTTTACCTCAGGGGGTAAACTGATTTCCGCATTGGCGGTACGGGGATTAACTATCTGGTCGAACGGGTGTCCTACGATTTGTTGAATTTCATTTCAAATTCATGAGCTGATGGTTCGAACAAAACTCATCCCTAATTAAGACTGCTGAAAACCCTGTACTTTATAGCGCCCGGTTTCTTCTTGGTTTTGTTATGGTGAGAGATGGAATCCCGAACCTTGTACATCTTTAAACTTCCAATTTTCTGTGAAGGCTTGGTGGGTTTAGGAATCTTGGCTTTAGCTGAGGTTACTTATTTGTTTCCTCGAAGCATCCAAATTTTTGCTCGTCTTACGCAATATTTTTCTCACATTTTTCCGTGAATCCCGTTTCGAAACAGTTTTTTTTTTGGGGAGCACATTCCAGCTGGTAAAATCAATTTACACGGTTTTAGCCGCACAACGTAACAAATCAACCAGCCCAACTTCCTTATTGGGCTTCCCCCTGCAACAGCACTACACTCGAACTAACCTGTAAGGAGATGTAAGACTCACTCATAATTAATTCCTTGCCCCTCAAATGACGCATTTAGCTTAATAATCATTATTTATATTTCTCCGCGAAAAAATTTCCAAGCCACATTCAGCTTTTGTATGGCGTAAACGGTCGACAATGGGGGTAAATACTTGGGTTAAAAACAGGGGTGTTCCGTTTGTATGAATCCAAACAATTCTGGTTTTGAACCCACTTCGGGGGTAAACTCTGGTTTTAGGCCCTTGGTTCGAACAGGGGACTGAGAGATAAGGAGGAAACCTAGACATCTTCTTCAAAGTCTCGTTTGTTAATTTCGCCATGCATCAAATTCATTACAGAGATGAAATTTTGTTACATTTCAGGACCAGGAAAAATGTAAGGAGAAAGGTCCCGTACAACCGTAATTTAAGCACTGCTTAATACTGTTTATTGGAATTCGAAGTTAGCTTTGCCCCTGGTCTGGTTTTTGTTTGTTACGATTAGTCTTTTTCGTGCCCGAAATATACTTAGCATCCCACAACTTGCAAATTGCAATTGCGACATCTTTAAAAAGGATTACTTGTGGGTTGCAAGCCAAAATGGGGTTTACTCCAATGCACAACCCCCTTCCATCATCCTTCCACCTCCCCTTCCGTTTTCTTTCCATGGGCGACAGCCCCCAGATTTCGGAGGTATGGGTCTGAGTTCGGGACTAGATCCCACCACCCGCACTACCCCATGGTTTTGGTTTAAGAAAACTTCTCCAAATACATTTGATTTTAGCAGATCTTGTATATTAGTATCTTTTGGTTAAGGGAGGAAGTAAGGCCGTCCACCTTTCCTTTGATGGAATAATAGTGTAATTGGTTCTTCCGGTTGGACTCTGATGTGAGAGGGAAGGTTTCTTCATGCTCTAGCAGAAGTGTCCTAAACCAACAAACTTCCATCAACCTTTCCCTGCCATCCCGATGCGAGAAGTTTTATTGCTTCCGCTTGGAAGCTAGTGTTGAAGCCACTTAGCATACGGGTCAGGGAATTTTCTTTCTAGTACAGCGTGTTAGAAGAGCCTCTCTCTTTTAGGCATCTCAGCTTTAGTCCACAGTTGTAAGTATCTTTTAGCCTTTTCGTGGGCCTCTCTTTAGCTACTCGGTTCAGGCGGGGAATGTTAAGCGGTTTTGTGAGCTTTCGTTAAGGTTTGTTGTTTTTCCTAGAAATTTTATTTCCATCCTAGCTTTGCGTACTTTTTTTAGCTCAGATACAAATGGTTCGTGCAAGTTAAGAGGGGGAGGACGACTTTCCCTCGTTATCTTTTGGTCTGTCAGGGACCCTTTAAAAGTGACAGTTAATAGGTTCTTAAATGGCCTGCCACTTTAAAAGGTCTGGGTAAAATTTTTCTCTTTAATAAATTATAAAATCTAAGTGGTTAGCAGGACGGAATTCCCGTTTTAGATTTCGCTTTAGTCTGAAGGACTCCTCGGTAGGCGAATAAATAAGGCACCCATAAGCCCAGTCAGTCAGCCGACCAGCTTCCGATTTCTATTATAGGTTCCCAGTAATTTCCGGGCCGGGAGATCTCCTGACCCACAGCTTTCCGTAACCATGATGGTGGAAGGGCTTTAATTGGGCCGTTGCATTGTAATCTGAACGTTCCCACGATGATCTTTTTTAAGGCCGGATGGTAGGGACTGAGTCGCTGTGGATTTTATGTGTGGATATGTTTGGCCCTCTCAAGATTTAAAATCTCCTCATTAACAGGGCTACGGAATTGGGATCCATTGTCCGTTTCCAAACCTCCATTTCCGTTAACTTGTTGAGGGAAAAAAAAGGAATCCCATCCTACCGTGTTGTAGTAAAGATTTTGCACGAGGGGCTTCTGCCGACATGCTTGGAAATCTATGTTTCGCATGGACCGAGCGGGATTCTACAAGTTACTTATACGGCTATCCCCACATTGTGTCAAGTGTGTTCGTGACTAAAAAAGTCAGGATGAAACCTGTGCTTTCCTTCTTTTTTCTTTTGGTCCTTTCCAGGGTAGGTCCAGATGATGTCGACAGCAAACCCGTTTCAAATGGAAGTCCCTTACTATTGGTGGTTTTGCCCATTGGTACCAGTACCCACTTTTTGCCCATTTCCGGCCCCATGGGCAATAGGGACTTTGGGGATTTTTTTTGGTGTTGATTGTGATGTCTTTCAAGTGGCTACTGGGGGGATGCTTGTCCCGTTGGTCCAAAGCAAAACTTGGCACTGGGCGCTGGGAATTCAACCGTGTATTACTGATTTTGTCAGAGCCTTCAGAGTTCACATTCTGGCCATGCATTCATTAGTGGGTTCAGCTTCGCCGCACCACCAAGTGTAGACTAGTGGGTTTTGGTCCCATTAACCTGTGCTTTCTTTGGGTGGTCCCAGGGGTTAGCCAATGATGAATTCGACTTAGCAAGGAATATGAGTTCAAATGAGTTCTGTCACAGGAGTTGGCATTCACCCCATTTTTGGGGTCGTATGAGGTTCCGGTGTCCGATAGTGCTTGCTTGCTACGAATAAAGGGGTTACGTGCATGGTAGTCGGAGAAAGAGGTGCAGTGGTTATAATGTCAGTAGGTGTCAGGGTGGCCACCAATTTCTAAGATTTGGATTCGCTGAGAAGGTAGTCCGTTTTGTGGGGCTTCTGCCAATGTCCCGCCTTAAGCGGGAAGGGAGGCATGGTCATGAGAATTTGGCCTTCTTACTGCGTTGGTACTAGGAGCGGTTATTCCCCCGGTTTTTAGTCCGGGTTGCCCGTTTCTACGATACAATACGTGATTTTTGATCTTAGGTAGAAAAAGATGTTTCCGTTTTTCTGTGGTCTGGGTGGGGGGGTTCCTTAGCCATGGGCATCCAGTCTTTTTTTTTTTCTTAACCAGGGGGTAGGGCTCCAGAGTAGGGTTCCTTTTGTTTGCGCCTCCTTCAGTTCATTCGGGGACAACAAACCATTTTGGACCGCAGGGGCTCCCTTCTCCTTTACTTGGCTTGCCCTTTTTGGTTGGTTACCGCTGCCACAATCGGCTCCTTGGTCTCCCAATAAAACACATATCTACATCCAGGATAACTGGGGTGGATGGGATCATCCATAATGGCCGCTTTAATAACACCTCTGACAAAAGTCAGAGTGTATTTCTACCACAGTGCGATAGGGAGATTAGTAGAGGCGTCCTGGGGGACTATCACTCTTAAAAACTCCACTTCCACTAAGTTTGACGGTTTCCTTCTGTCTCCTGACCTGGTTTGACTAGGGTGTCTAGACAACAATAAAATACAATCCTAAATAACTTAATCCAGTGTTCAAAAGAGACATAGTTTAGTTTGACTGAAGGTACCATTCAAAATTACAGTTCCTCGAGTTGAGGGTCGGTCCCCCCCTCAGGTTGAGAATCACTGACATTGACTCTACCCTTTCGAGGCTGTATGCAAACAATCCAACGCGTTTTGGACCGGTTTGTTTGGCCCTGATCAGACGTTCCTGGTGTAGGAGGGTAATATTGTAGGGTCTTTCCTTTTTTCCTTGACCTTGGTGGCCGCGCTGTTTTTTCTGCCACGTAGGCTTGGTGGGTTGATTCAGAATTGTTTGTATTTTTGGGGGGGGGTATAGGGTTTTGTAGGGAGGGTTAGAGTAAGTTTTAATGTTTGTAGGAATTTCGATTTTTTGGGTGATGTCCTGGGGAGGTCTCTGGGATTTATTTTCTCGTTGGGAGGTTGGATTAAATTTGAGGAGGGATTAGGGAAAAGAATAGGGAGGGTGACTGCTCTAGATTTTTGTTTTCGAGATGGTCATTGTGGGTTTACGTTTTAGTGCTGGGAAGTTCGGCCCATTGCATTGGTTTTTATTTTTTTTGTATTAGCGTTTCGGCGCTTAGTTGAGGATGTCCTCAAGTCTGACTGCCGCCCAGTGTTTCCTCCAAAAATCTACGGGTTTTCGTTTGACAAAAAGTTGACTTTATCTGCTCCACAAGAAACAAGTTCAAGGAGTCCCCTAATATGTAAGAGGTAGGTCCCGATAATTCGATGCATTTTGTCAAAAATAGCCGGCGTGAGACCGTGAAGTGGTGGTGAGAACTTGTGGAAAATGTTTCCGTGCTCTCTTTTCGGCTGTTTCCTGAACATTTGCAGGGGAATTGGTTGGGATGGGGCGGTTCCATTCGGGCGGTCATCTCAAACCGTTTCTAGCAAAGGCCTTTTTCAGCATGTCGTTACGTAATCATTGTTGAGTTCGATCCCAGCTTTGTTGTATACGTCATAAGGGCATTAGCTGTTTAGGTGACGTTGTGAGATGCTTAAGTGCCCAGGCGGGGAAACACTCTTAAACCCATAACAAATTCGCGAGCCTTTCGATTTTTTTTCTAGGTAGCTGTCAATTTTTTCATTAGAGGCTAGGAAAAGATTCTTCAAAACTTTATTCCAAAAGAGACATCGCCATTAATTGGGGCAGTCTGAGTGCTGGAGAGATCCATTATCACTGGGGCGATTGACGGCTCTCCGTTATTCGGAGAGTAGAGGTAGAGGCGCCCCCCCCGACTCTCTAACCTTTAAGGCGCCAGTTCATTTGCTGTCTTTCCCTGTCTCCTCTCCTCACGTTTGTCTCTCCTTCTTCTGACCTTTCCCTGCGAAGCTTCCATCTCTGGCCTCAATTTTCTTCTGCTCAATTGACGATCGTCCGTTCTTTCTTCCTAGCTTCTGCCCTTCTCTTCTCTCTCTTTTTCTTCCTTTTCCTCTCAGCTTCTGCCCTTTGTTTCCTCTTTGGCTTTTCCTAATTCTGTGAGAAAGCAAAATGTCCCCTGAAGATATTAGGATTGACATCTGCTCGTAGATTATGTTTGCGAGAGGATGGCTCATCTGTGGGTTTTACGTTTCCTGTGCTGGGGTGGGAGAAGTTTTCGGCCATGGCATTGGTTATCCCAGCGTTGGCCTTATGTGAGGATATGTCCTCAAGGAAAATGAAAAAGCGTCAAACTGTGCCGTCCAAAAATCGGAGGGCACTGCCCAAGTTTGACTCATAGTTGACTTTACCTGCAAACTTGCAACAGATCCTGAGAATAACAATTAAAGGGAATCAAGGATAATCCCCTGGGCATATCCTCCCAGAGGTTGGGAGTGTCCGATTATTCATGCATTTTGCTAAACCATACCCTCAAGATCCAGTGAGACAACGTGGAAAAGAAGAGATCAGTTTGAGTCTAATGTTTCCGCCTGAGAACAGGCTCTTTTCGGCTGTTCCAATGAACATTTGCAGGAATTTTCGGGGCGGTCATCTTCCGACCCCAAACCGTTTTTTTTCTAGCAAAGGCCACTTTTTCAGCATATGAGTCCGTAATCAGTGTTGGTTTTTTGATCCACAGCCTTTGTGTATACCTGTGCCCTACATATGGCAATTTAAGACTTTTAGTTGACGTTGAGGAGCTTTAGTGACCCCCGCGGCCCCAATCTACTAACCCATTTCAGATGCCACGCTGAGCCTTTCGTTATTTTTCTAGGTAGTGTCAATTTGTAACTTTATGGGCTAGGAGCAACTGGATTTCTAAAAGCAAAAAAGACATGTTGCACGTTATTGTCGCGCAGTCCTGTGTGCAATGGGGAAGAGATTCAACAGTGAAAAAAAATGGGGCTGAATCCCAAGATCTGACTCTTGTTTGCTCCTCTCGTTTATTCGAACTGCTGCTAGAGAGGCGCCACAGACTCTAATACTAGGGGATATAGGCGGCCCATATTCATCATCATGCATCGTTCTTCCCGGTCATCATCTCTGCTTTTTGCTCGTTTTTTTTTGTTTTCCGTCATCTCGGCTTCTCGTCTTTTTTTTCCTGCAAGAGCTTCTCTTGCCTCATGAATTTTCTTTGCTCCAATTGACAGAATCGTCCGCTGTCCCTTCTTCGCCTAGCTTGCTGTGTGTGGTCTATTCTTAGCTTCCTCCTTTTTCTTCCTTTCCTCTACACGCTTCTGCCCTTTTTATCTTAATTTCTTTTACTGCTCTGTTTATTATTGGGACTGCTCTTTGTTGCTTCGGTATTTTTTATAAGAGTATTAGTAAAGAAACAAGAAGGGAAAAAAAAAAAAAAAAGATAAACAAAAAAAAGGATAAAAAAAAAAAAAAAAAAAAAAAAAAAAAAAACAAAGCCCGCGCGCCCTCGGCTACCGCTAATTCCTGAGTCTTACGCTCTCCTGTCTCAAAAAAAAGAATGGAATAAAGGGATTCTAAAAGAAAAAAAAAAAAAAAAAAAACCGAAAAAGAAAGTTAAAGAGAGACCTGGATGCTTCTAAAAAAAAAACTTAAGTATTTTTTAGTGAGTAGTTAAGTAATAATAAAGTAAATAATAACAAGAAGGGAAAATAAACAAAGCCGCTACGAAAGAAAAGTAAATAATAAATACCGAAAGTAAAATCAATATTATACTTAAATTGACCTCGTGTTTGTTGGATTGTTTTTTTATTTTTGGTTATAACGTTATCGCCCGCATCCGCTACGCGCGCTTATTATTGTCACTGCCTTAAGACTTTTTTAACCGCAAAAAGCAACTTATTGCCAATTAATTGGTAAGATACTCTAGAAGAATAGAAAAATTAAAAATCTAACTATTAACCTATCAGTAGAGGGAAAGATTTTTTAAATTTTAACCAAATTTTAAAGGGAAGTAAAAAAAAAAAAGATTATTAAAAAATTTTTTTTCCCAAAAAAGTATTTTTTAATGTAAAAAAAAAAAAATAACAACAAAAAAAAAAATTCTATTTTCGTCCCTGCCCGAGTCAATTTTAATTATCTAGTAACCAGGACGTCCGTTTTTGTTTTTTTGTTTTTTTTTTTTTTTTGTTTTTTAGTTTTTGAGAGTGGTTTATTTAACAAGACTCTTAATAAAAAGTCAGAAACATAGGCGCTCGTCTTTAAGCTAAGCTCAACTCTAGTAACTTCAAAAAACCCTTTAGTGACTGTAAAGCAATTACGCAAGCCCAAGCAATTATTTAACCAAAAATTTCAATTCCCTCTGCCAGAGAATACAAAGGTGACAAACACAAATTTTTTTTATCACTAACTGCCCTTGCTCCTGTGGGATAAAGAAAAACAAACCTGTGTTATAATTATTGTGTGGGTCGGCCCAAATACTGATCGGCTTGGTCTAGGGGAAAGGAAGTGATTGATTGTAAGTGATTATTACTTTTAAAGATTATACCCTACTTCCGTAAAAGACAATCAAACCAACACTCTATTTTAACTAGGTTCAGAATCTCGAAACGGGGCTACCATATTTTGTCTCGTAAATCTTTATATCTGAGAAGGTTTTTTCTGATGGCTATTGTTTCCCCTTTAGGATTGTTAGAGTCGATTTTGTAGGTGATATGAAGGTCTTCTGTGAGAATAAGGATTTAGGAGAGAGAATGGAGAATGATGTAGGTTAGTAGAAGTCAGATTCATAGGAAAGGCGCTTGGAAAAAAAAAGGGAAAAAAAAAGAAAAGCATAAGGTACAGTCAGTCTCTTATTACTTACACTATCTGTTTCTCCACAGACTATTCCTATCTCTCTTCTGAACAAATACAATTGATTTGTCAGTTTCCATTCCCACGTCGCTCTCAGGCGCACATCTACACCGTATTGGTGTGATTCTGGTTCGCACAAGGAGACGTACATGAAATACAGCCTATCACAACCCATGGGTAAATGTTTGGAGTTTTTGGCCAGGCCACCCCCCAGCCGACATACCAATACAATTAAAGTTTTCAATACCTTTATTAACATATAAATCTAAGGTCACAAAAGGATTATACATTTATTGCAGTCTCAAATAATCCAAAGGTTACATTGAAATACACATATGATGATTGGGACGGCAAGAGGGGGTTTGAGTTGAAGAAAAAATGTGCCCATCTCACCGTTTCCACGGTTTGTATTTACTAACAGACAAGACCCCGGTCCAAAAGACAAATAAAAAGATTATACAGGGGGGGGTGGGGGTGGGGGGTGGGGGGGGGGTAGGGAAGGGGGGGGGTTGTGGGGGGGGCGGTGGTACGGGGGCGGGGTTTGGGGGGGTTCATGGGGGGGGGGTGGTTTGGGGGTGGGGGTGTGGGGGGGGGTTGGGGGGGTGTTGTGGGGTGTGACAGGGGGGTGGGGGTTTGGTGGTGGGTGGGGGGGGGGTTGTCAGGGGGTGGGGGGATTCGGAGGCACGGTGGGGTGGGGGGGGGGGGATCTCCCTAAGGGGTGGGACAAGGGTGGGGGGGGGGGGGTGAACCATCTACAAGGTTTCGGGGGGGGGGGTGGGCGGGGGGGGGTGGGGTGGGGTGGGGGTTGGCGGTGGGTGATTAGGGGGGGGTGGGGGGGTGGAGGTGGGGGGGGGTGGGTGGGGGGGGCGGGGGTGGGTAGGGGGTGGGGGGGGGGGGGGTCGTTGGGGTGGTGAAGGTGGGTGGGTCCGGGAAAAAATTGGGGGTGGGGGGGGGGGTGGGGGGGGGGAGTGGGGGGGGGTTGGGGGGGAGGGGGGGGTGGGGGGGGGTTGGGGTGGGGGGGGGTGGGGTGGGGGGGGGGCATGCTGTAGGTGAGGCATTCCATAAGGAGAGACTTGGGGTGGGGGAACGGGTGAGGGGTAATACCACGCGCAACTGGGGCATAGATTTTCCGTACCCCAGCAGCGGGGGTATAGGTGGGGGGCCTGGGGGCACTACTCGCTCCTTACCTAGATAAGGATGGTGGGAAGTGGGGGGGGTGGGCTGTGTGGGGTCTCCCTCGCTCTTCCTAGTTGTTGTCTTGGGGGTGGTGGAGGGGGGGTCCAGGATTTGGGGGGAACACCCTAACTTGGTGGGAGGGGGCGTTCCAGCCGGTCTTACCCAGCGTAATTCGGGGTTCTATCTGGGGGGGGGGGGGTGGACGGGTAGACCGCTTAAATACAAGGGAGTTGTTGGTGGGGGATAAAGGGCGGTATCATGGAGTTAGCCGAGTGTTGGGAAGGCCCCCTTGGGGTAGCGCGGGCTGGTATAATGTGTCTGTGTTCCTAAAATTGGCACAGCTGGTGGAGATAGATAACTTTCTTTTTCGTACAGGGTCACAAGTCAAAAAAATCACTGAGGGTAAGTTCTTCTTCGGGGGTGGATAAAATCCACTGAATATACTTGACAGACAGTGTTTCAGGTAGATCTATGTTCTTCTTCACAAAAAGGGCAGTGAATGGCATAAAATATGTTCTGCTTCCAGTTTACTGTAAGGACTATATGAACTAGTATTTTAAAAGTGTTTCTTGGGTGGCTTTTATTCTCAGTTAAATTCAGAGGAGCGGGGCCCATTACAGGTCGCCACAAGTTTTGGCTTTAAAAAAGTTCATATGTCACTGGAGTTATCGAATTGAGTTGGCAGAACTCTGTATATAATTAATAATTGCTGGGATGCAGGTTGAATGATCGTTCTGAATGAAAGATAATCAAAACAAGAAAAGCATTATAAATCATATTATAATCTGACACGCGATAAATTACAGTAAGCCTATTTACTTTATTAGTGTCGTCAATTTAATAAATCAGGAAAACTCCCCGTGAGTTAAAAATAATTAAAAGCACATCTATCTATACAGAACTAAACTGTATTTACTAGTTATAATTCTCTTTACGCGTCAATTGTGTTAGGAAATACTTTTAGATGTAACATTTAGTTTGCACTAGAACTTTGAAAATGGGTTTATTTAATAAGGTTAAATTTACATCACAATCCAGTGAAATAACTAGACCACTGATCACTCGAAGCTAATGTATAAATTACCGTCTGCACAGAAAGAATACACTCCAATAGTCACGAAGGTAGATGAAATCCAGCAGGAATCCGACTATGCTAGTGCAACTAGGATTCTGTCAGAGCGAACGATAAAATGCAGTTTTTCGGAGTTCTCTATTTTTATACATCTCGAATGTAACTTAAAATGGGACGTGATGAATTTTCACACCTTTCTTGAAGATCGTAGAGCAAAAATCCGAGGTACAACGCCGTTGTGTTAACCGCTGTGTTTCCTCCGTTTTCCCCGGTCTACCGATCTTCTTCGTCTCAGGCTGCTCGCATAAGGGTGCGAAAATTTATCGAGAAGCTAACTACGTTAGCTGAGAGTTCCCTGATTCTTTAGATCGTATACCGCTCCACGTTGAATTCTGAAGATCAGCCTGTCTTTGATGGTACCGCTGTTCTGAGAAGCTTTGGCAACTCCCACCAGGCGGGGCGACAGCCAGGTAAGAAAATGAACTGCTGTTAATTGCTCTAGAAACAGGAGTGTCTCTGGCCACGTCCTCTTTTGGGCCGGCGTTAAGGAAAAGATTGCTATAAATCGTTCTCAGAGATGGTCGTGAGCGTGATTTAACCTCCCATCAAAGGCCATGCGATCTCAAAAGTTCACAGAAGATAGCAGGCTACATATTAATGATCCAGCGTGTAAAATTCTCGTGGAAATGCTGCATGCAGGTTAAAGTTACAATAGATGATCAGGGGTTCTAAAGTTATGAGAGCCCAATATTCTGTTATAATCCATCGAGTCAGGGAAATTCATTTGTCATACTTAGACGTACGTCACACATACATTTATGATATTGGTCTATATATACGATTCGTACATTTATGATATTGGTCTATATATACGATTCATACATGTATGTTGTTGGTCTATATATACGATTCATACATGTATGATGTTGGTCTATATATACGATTCGTACATTTATGATATTGGTCTATATATACGATTCATACATGTATGATGTTGGTCTATATATACGATTCATACATTTATGATGTTTGTGTATATATGTGATTCATACATGTCTGATGTTGATGTGTCCTCGTCACTTAATACTTGTCATTCATTTAGTATTTTATTTTGAGTTTTATTAATGCAATAAACTCCAGTGTGGAAGCAGTACTCTTGGCACCTGGAGAAGTTTTTGAATTTGATTAAGTGCCTAAACCAATTAAGTTGTTACTCTATACATACAAATACGGTCATACCCTGCTGACACGGCCGGTTAGTGACCAGACCCCCGCCGTAAAGCGAAAATCGCCTAAAAGTGAAGCAAAGTCTATTTTTAGCTTGTCAATGCATGTAGGGTGCCTGAAAGCTAAATAACATTCTTACACTAACATTTATTAAGTTTATAATAAAGCTAGGCCTAAAATAACAATACGAAAGTAAAACAAATAGAGCTAGGCCTAAACAAAAGCTACAAAAGTCAAATGTATAGAGCTAATCAAGTCAAGATGTTTATTTCACACATCAAATACAAAGAAGGAAAAATATAAATCTTTAAACTAACATGTACAAATGTATAGAGCTAATCAAGTCACGATCTTTATTTCACACATCAAATACAAAGAAGGAAAAAATATAAATCCTTAAACTAACATGTACAAATGTATAGAGCTAATAAAGTAAAGATGTTTATTTCACACATCAAATACAAAGAAGGAAAAATATAAATCCTTAAACTAACATTTACAAATGTTAGTAATATTGCAACGTGCAAATTTGAATGAACATATTTATTGTAGACAGGCTGAAGGAGATTGCATAGCCTAAACATCTGAATCTTCAAAGATTCTTATTCTGTTTGATGGTGGAGACTTAGATGGAGATCTTACAGTGGTTGATGCGACGAGCTAGGCTTAGCTTACGGGCTATCTCAGCCATAGACATACCTTGCTCACTTAGTTTCATCATATGTAACTTTTCTTTTAAAGCTAAAGTCTTACAGCTCACTACACTTAATTTCCATTATAAATAAACACAAAAATATTACAATAAATAGACAACAATAAGCAACAAGTGTGTCAAAGTTTTGAAAATTGCCAGTAATACACAACGAGACGCAGAGCGAACATCTTCTGTAAACAGACTGAACAACACAGATGCTGAACGACCGAAAATAAAATGGCGCAGACGCACTTGCTTCTCTTTCTCATCTGTTGAGTGCGGCGTGTCATACCGAAAATCACAGAATGAGCGAGGCAAGCGCCGAAAAGTATGGACATGAATATGATGGAAAAGCGCCGTATAAACGGGGTATGGCTGTATATATATATATATATATATATATATATATATATATATATATATATATATATATATTATATATATATATATATATATATATATATATATATATATATCTATATATCTATATATATATATATATATATATATGTGTGTGTGTGTGTGTGACAGCGCCATCTTGAGATCTGTCGTTCTCGGCGCTGGCCCCATCTGGTCAGTCATATTGTCTCTGTGGTTTAGTGCCTTTTCATCACGTTTATCTTCAAGAAAATTTATTCTTACAAGGCCCATAATAAAGCCTACATATTAGTTGTGTTTTTGCTCTAGTTGTGTGTAAATCTGTGTTTTCATGCATTCTGGAGCAATAATCGCGTCGCGTGTGTTATCTGTGTGGCGCAGGATTAATACGCGTAGCGCGCAGTAAGTTGAGTGATTAGGTTAGGGCTTATAAAAGAGATAGCGGCCGGCAAGCAGGCCTGTTTTGCCACAGCCGCCCAGAGAGAACAGACGAAGTTAGACACACAGTGCCAAGCTGTAAATGCCTTGAGCACAAAGTCTATGAACACTGACTGGGTGTTTGTTTGATTGTTTGTTTGGTGTTCGGTTCTGTTCGGTAGAATTAAATGTTGATCTGCATAAGGCTTTGGATTGCTTGAATTGTTAAAGTTGCTTAAAGCTGCTGAGCTTGGGTTGAGGACAAGCAACCAGAGAGGGGATTGCAACCTCTGTCAAACGATCCTTTATAAGCATTTTCTCTAGTGAGCAGGGATCAACAGCCCGGATTGGGTTTTGCTTAGGTACATCTAGCCCTGTCATCCTCGTTTCAAGTGGGTGTCGTCGGCTGGGATTGAGACAGTGTACTAGCCCGCAGTGATGCATCACTAAGTCAGCCAATCAGTGATTAGGATAGCAGGACACAGAAGGTGCGATAAACAGGATTAGGAGTAGGATCAGGATTGAACAGACAGAAGAGTGAAGCATCTCTTCAGCAGCAAACTAGGGCAGCAGAGCCCAGTTCAACGAAACAGTGAGCCCGAAAACACAGTCTGATGAACCCAGGTGCAAGGCGGACGGGACGGGAATATCATCCAGTTTGTCAAGATTTCTGGTCAACTTCTACTAGCAACAAGATGGCGGTACGCAACCACACTGTGCTGCTAGTAGAAAGTGTTGTAGCTGAATGGCAATGATAACGAAGTTGTAGCTGAGGTGGATGTTAGTGCTAGCTTTCCTGTGACCTAGTAGGGCTGCGATCGGGGAAGCCGCGGAGCAACAAGAACGAGCCCCCAGCAGCCACAGTTGAAGCATCGTGGTACCTACTCACAAGAGAGTGCGGGTGCTTTGGGGAGCAAAAAGTGAAAAGAGGAGGGACAAGGGGAATCCGGAATATGTCAGGCCCCGCCAGAGGGAATACAATGTGGTACCAACTTCACAAGAGAGTTGGGGCGGTGCAGGACACGCTGCTAGAGCTGCCTGGGGAGAAGTTTGAGGGAGACCTAGGGCCGTGGATACATATCAAGAGGTTTGAGTTGAGTACAGTATGGGAACCTAGGGAATTCGAGAGATGTGACATCAGAGGTACGGGATTGCCTGGAGGTAATGAGTGCACAAACCATTGTGTGGTAAGAGGACCAGGAAGATGTTATCCTTGACAGTGTGACCCCAAGTGTCCGCAGGGAAGCTGAGGATTCAGGCTGATGACGGTGACCCAGAAGCAATACTACATTCCATTCTTAGGGTGTATGGGGAGCGTCGGAAGCATCCCAGAAGTAATGGCCGCGTTCTACTCTACCCGGCAAAGGTGCAAGGGAGTCTCTTTGGGAATTCTCCCATCGCATTCACGAGGTGTTTGAAAGTGTTTGTAAGGGCACAAAAGCAGAACAACGTCACTCCTTTGGCGCCATCTTTTCTTCGTGACCAGTTTGCTGCTTGTCTGAGAGATGACCTACTAAGAAAGCTTGCAAAGGAACTGATCATCAAGGAGCCTACAGCATCGTTCACGTCGATGAGGGACTATGCCCTACGGTTTTTGGAGACTGAACCCACTTCTGGGGCTGGTGTTGCCAGTGTCGAAGCAGCTTTGGGGGCTGGTGTTGCCAGTGTTGAAGTGGCAAGAACAGAGACTGTGTCAGATACGCATGCATTAAACGCAGATGTAGAGCGGCTGAGAGCACAGGTGGCTCAATTAGAGGCTAAAATTGATGCGATGTCTCAGGAGCAGGGGAGACGTACCAGGACAGTTCGTTGTTTTAGATGCAGAGAACTAGGCCACGTACAGAATCGATGTCCACAGGCGTTAAACTAGACCCCTCTGCGGCTGGGAGTCAGGTTACAGAAGGGGAGCAGAATGACTCAAAGATAAAGATGGTTGGTGGTCGACCGGAGTGTGAGGTGCTTATTGCAGGGAAGAAAGTCAAAGGCGGCCAGGGATGTAAGGGTAGCAGGAGACGACCCAGGGCACAGAGGAAGCCTAGGAAAATAAGATGCTTCAACTGTGGAGACCTTTCGAACCACATGGCAGCCAAGTGTCCCCAGGGCCCGCTTCCTAAGAGGTGTTTCCATTGTAGGTCCCCGGACCATTTGATATCGGTTTGTCCATCAAAGAGCGCCCTCTCTAGGCGTACCAACACATCTAGATTGCCGTCACAGTGCAAGCCAAGAGATGGCCGTGGCAACTGTCACCATAAGGGCGCCAGGACAAGTGGTCGACATTTAGAGGAGGAGACTCATCTAAAACTCGTTGAAGGACACGTTTCCAGGCTACGAGGGGCGCACGTAAGAGCAGAGCCACCGTTGCAGAGTTTTGCAGCAGTCCGGAAAGAGAGATGTGACAAGCTGTCGCGTTCTAGTCCACTACAGGTCGGAGAATTGGTGAAGAAGAGAATGCACAACGCTGAGAGATCCGAGATTCGTGATATGTGGTCAGAAGACGAGTACGTTGTGGTTCGTGCTCCCACAATGACAGGGGGTCCATATATCATCCAACGAACAGACAGAGCGAGTCCGAGCATTAGAGTCACCGGCAACGACCTGAGACGAAGTGAAGGAAAAGGTGACCCTCCAGATTTGGAGAATACGACTGAGGTGCCTGATTTAGTGTAGTTGTCGGGACGACAACAAAATCAGGCGGGGAATATGTGACAGCGCCATCTTGAGATCTGTCGTTCTCGGCGCTGGCCCCATCTGGTCAGTCATATTGTCTCTGTGGTTTAGTGCATTTTCATCACGTTATCTTCAAGAAAATTTATTACAAGGCCATAATAAAGCCTACATTTTAGTTGTGTTTTTGCTCTAGTTGTGTAAATCTGTGTTTTCATGCATTCTGGAGCAATAATCGCGTGTGTTATCTGTGTGGCGCAGATTAATACGCGTAGCGCGCAGTAACTTGAGTGATTAGGCTAGGGCTTATAAAAGAGAAAGCGGCCGGCAAGCGGGCCTATGTTGCCACAGCCGCCCAGAGAGAACAGACGAAGTTAGACACACAGAGCCAAGCTGTAAATGCCTTGAGCACATAGTCTATGAACACTGACTGGGTGTTTGTTTGATTGTTTGTTTGGTGTTCGGTTCTGTTCGGTAGAATTAAATGTTGATCTGCATAAGGCTTTGGGTTGCTTGAATTGTTAAGTCTGCTGCTGAGAGGGTTGCAAGCAACCAATAATTGCAACCCCTGTCAAACGATCCTTTATAAATTTTCTTAGTGCACGGGTCTTGGGTGTGAGGTACATCTAGCCCCTGTCACACATATATAGTTAGCTGCTCGTATAACACAGTCAGTACCAGCAAAATATTTCGTTCAGTCAAACCGTTTCAGTCGTTATCCATATATTTTCAACAGACTCGGTACCAGCCATTAATTTCATTGTGCCAAGCCATTACAGTCGTAATTCGTCGGTAACAGCAATCTATCTTTTGTGTCAAACTATTTCAGTTGTTATTCTGTATATATGTTGAGGATTGTTGCATGGTTTGCAAGCATCTGGGTTTGAGCTCGATTCGGATGGTTGCACCATGTAACACCTCGGCTGAATAAATAAATGAAATAGATCGCGTATATCGATGCATGACTCGTTAGACATAGTTACGACAGTCGTTGTGTGGCCTTCAAGCCAAATGGCAGTGTTTCAAAATGTGTGGCATGGCCACTTAGCCAAAGTGTTTTAAAGATGTGGTATAGCCACTCAAGTGGGATAGTGCATAACTAGAAAGTTATATTTAAAGCAGAAATAAAGAATGTATAAGGACCCTTGAGTCTGAAAATATAAGACGGCAATATTAGCCGCAATAATTTATTATTAACGTAAGTCGTGATAACGTGCAAACGTAGTTAGAATATATAGGGCTGATTAAGCCTGGCTTTGAATGTCAAAGTAAATTAATATATTAGACAGTGTATCTAATAGAACTAGCAGAATGTTTAATTCTGTATAAATACAAGAATTATGACAAACAGTTTTGGTTGAAATATAATCGAACGTTAATTATAACGATAATGTATCGGACATGCAATGTCTGTGCAAATATAGACTCTACGCTATAATGTATCCAGTGCTCTTGATGTGAACTATATTAAGTATTGTCTGTGGTTCATGATGGCAGAATGAATCCTTATTAATTTATTATGTCGTCAAAAACTGGTCTTATTCAGTAACGTATTCAAGGTTCCAGTTATGACTGTTTTTATGAAGAATGACCATTGACCTTCAAGTAAATACACACGCTGTCACACTGGTAATATGAAATGAAACGATATAACACGGTCATTCAAATATATGAACTTTTATTGAAAGCACGTTTAAAATGCAATTACTTAAAAGAAGTATCAAAAGAATCCATGGTTGTAATCAAAATCGATACCAGGTGGAACACAGAACAGACGATCAAATAATTGTATGAAACATAATTCAAGATTAACTCATTCAAATAGAGGAACGCCCGCAACAATATACAACGTAGTCTGTACACGTGCTTATCACTTCGGTTACTTTTTTTATTATCTATGTCCATTTTTCTGTCTGTCTGTCTGTCTATCTATCTATCTATCTATCTATCTATCTATCTATCTATCTATCTATCTATCTATCTATCTATCTATCTATCTATCTATCTATCTATCTATCTATCTATCTATCTATCTTTCTTTTGTTACTTTCTTTCTTTCTTAGGACTGAGACTACAGTATGGCTATAAAAACAGCAAGGCGAAGAACAATAGATAGTAGGGGAAGTCACACGATCTTGAAATCTTTCACAGGTCCAAGATGTATGAGTACTGTGTAGAATTGAAAGTGAGAACAAGTCTACGTGCATTCAGTTGTTTTATTTCTATACTGGACCTCATTTGACAGTGTAGGTATGAAGATGTACTGACAACTTTGCCGTTTTGAGCCCATCGACGTACAATAAGGTCTGGTGTTACTTACGAGTTCCGTCCCTTAAAGCCGTTCTTAACCAGATTTTGTGCGTAAGTAAGAATTTGCATGTCCATTAATTGTGTGTTTATCTTCTTAGATCCTTAGCCTCAGACTGTCAAAGCAGTCAGTGGCCATCACACCTGGTGGCGTCTTGTATGGCAGCAACAAATTGCTTCCACTTTGTTCGGTCGGCGGCCATCCTTCTTACAGTGCCCCAACTCGGTTTCATTCTTTGCATCTCAGTCTCCACAGTTCTCCGCCAAGTTTTTGATCGGCCTCTCTTTCACTTTCAATCGGGGGTCCATAGCAAAGCTGTTCTTGTAATGGCATCAGGGTCCCTTCTGAGGACGTGGCCAACCCGACTCCAGCGTCTGCCAGCTATGATGGTGTGCATGTCCTCTTGGTTACTCCGAATAAGTAGTTCTTGGTTGGTGATGGTATTCGGCCAAAAGATTCGGTGAATTTTCCTTAGGCACATTGTGTGGAAAGAGGACAGTTTCAATATTTCCTTCTCTGTTACTCTCCAACATTCCGCACCATAGAGAAGCACAGAAAGTACACAGCTCTGATATAATCTTAATTTGATGTTTTTGCTGTACTGGGAAGACTTCAACATGTTGATGAGACTAGCAAAGGTTGTTCTCACTTTATCCATTCTGTTGTGGATATCCTGGCATGTTCCGCCGTCTGGTGTTACTATGCATCCTAAGTATGTAAATGTGTCTGTCTGTTCTAGCTTCTGGTTCCTTATTGTTATTGGCTCAGGATTGCCCACATTTAGTGTCATGACCTCTGCCTTCTTCAGATTGATGTTCAGACCCACCTGCTGGCTATGCTTATTCAGTCTATTGGTTTTTTCTTGGATGTGTTGATGTGAATGTGCGAGTAGGGCAATGTCATCTGCATATTACAGGTCTTCCAGTGTAGAAAATGTTGCCCATCTGATTCCGCTTGGACTGCCCTCTGTTGTCTGGCGCATCACCCAGTCTATGACTGTCAAAAATAAGGTTGTTGATAAGGGGCATCCCTGTCGTACTCCTGTCTTCACCTCGAAAGTTAGATTGCTCAACCCAACATTGTGTTGACTCTCAGTCTTGTTCTTATCAGTCTGTTGTTGATGGGTTTCCATTCCAGTAATGACTTTTCTATTCTTTTCTTCGGGATAATGGCTATGCCTGCATTGTGCTGACAATCCTCTCTACCAGAGTAAAGTACTGTTTCTCCTGTAGCTGTTTTTATTCTACCTGTCCCGGTCCATCTGCTCTCGCTTATTCCCAGGAAATGTAATCTGTAGTTCCTCATCTCTGCTGTGATCCGCCTCAGCTTTCCTGCCTCATTCATAGTTCTGACGTTCCAGAATCCAATTCTAGTTTCGTGTTTTGCGGTCGCTGCATCCGTTTTCATGCCAATAGCTTCCTTTCAGCTTTCACCACTGACAGTCATACGAGCCTGAGACTCCGGATGTCCGTCCCGCATCAAAGTTTTTTTTCCGTTTATTGCTGTTTCCGTAATTGTTCAGATTTTTTACACAGACAGGGGTGTCGGCCCTGTGCTAAAACCCCCAACTTGGAGGACCAGGGTACCAGCTTTTGTCTGACCCCCTACACGCGCAGATCTGTCCAGCTTGGTTGAACATACCAGGAGTAAAATTGCCGCCAGCATAGCTCTAGGTGTTGTCAGGGTACGCAAGCTGCCATACCGCTACAAGGTATAGGTACCATTGATAGCAGATTAATTGTGTGTAAGTGTCCGTTATCAAAACAATGGCAAAAAGTATGAATTAGAAGATTTATTTTTACAGAAAATGCCGAAAACGCTTTAATAATGACAGTGCGACAAAATACAGTTAATTGCATAACACAATAATTCAAACTAAAAATATATTAATACCATTGTATCTCAAGCCAACAACACTGAACGAGTTGACTTCAAATAATGACACGTTTCTACGCCTTAGCGTCTGTAACGACTGGCGTACCTCTGCTACTCATCCGCGACAGAACTATACTAGCCGCCATTAACAACGCATCGCATTAGTTTATGAACCACAACTCGTTGTGCTAAATTTAAAATACATGAAACCACTGATTTTACATTTCTGATCCATTTACTAACCCAAATTTGCTGTATTATTAAACATGAGACAATTCAGAACCGGCTCCTAAGCAGTTGTCAACCCTAGGTGTAAAAACAAAAGTCGCACTCACTGTCATCTTGAGCTAGTGTTGTTACACGAGGTTGACCAAGCCTGGGACGGTCATTAGTGGTACCTGTCGCCCGAAATCGCTGGTTCAGCCTCACTATAGTGGACTGGTCACAATTGAAATGTCTGGCAACTTCTCTGGTCGCCATTCCACTGCTGAGCATACCAACAGCTTGCCATCGCTCTTGTGACGACAGTCGAGGCATGACAAAAACATTAACAGACTTTTTTTTCGATGAAAACAGATAATGGCTTTTTACTCGCTGAAACTTGACTAATGCGTGTGCCAAATTTCAATGTAATTAGACTTTTAATAAAGCCAGAATTTATCAAAAACCTTGTTTTGCGCAAAATTTGAAGTAAACATCACATCGACAGTAAAGTGGGAATACATGAACTTCATCACTTGCACACTTTCGGGGTTTGAAAATCGCTCACTTGCATAAACATTTCAACAGTGAAAACATGTCACGATTTCGATGCGTTTTTAATGGCGGCTAGTATAGTTCGCCTCGTTCTAAGTACGGAACAGGTGTCGCTGCAGTAGTTGAAAATTTAGTGAAATTTAATGGAAATTAAAAACTAATTGGTCTTGCAGGCTGGTTCGTATCGATGGGTATTTTTAAAGTCGAGTCGGCCGTAACCCGAGACCTTACTGTACAGTATTAGGATAGTTGAGATGCAATTTCAGCTGGTTAATTGACAACAAATAACTTTTCAGGTTCGTACATTTATTTCTTTGTTTAATATTCTGCCTCTTGTACACATTTTATATTGGTGATGTTGTTCACTTACTTGTCTAATTTTGTATTGGTGATGTTGTTCACTTACTTGTCTAATTTTGTATTGGTGATGTTGTTCACTTACTTGTCTAATTTTGTATTGGTGATGTTGTTCACTTACTTGTCTAATTTTGTACTTATTTGTATATCATCATCATCATTCATTTTCGCTCCCCGTGGAACATAAGGCAGAAACAGTTGCTCTCCATCGATTTCTATTCTGGGCTGTCTTTTTCAGCTGTGCCCAAGTCATTCCAATTTCCCTAGTCTCCTCTTCAACAGTTCTTCTTCAAGTTCTCTTTGGCTTCCCCACTCTTCTTTTCCCCTGTGGGTTCTAGTCAAGGGCAACTCTGGCTATGCTTGATTTTTCTCCTCTGAGTGTATGTCCTATCCATCCCCACCTTCTTACCTTAATTTCTGACTGTGTTGGCTGTTGCCCGCATCTTTTCCGTAGCTCTATATTTGTTATTACATCTGGCCATCTTATTCGGAGGATCCATCGGATCCATCTATTTACAAATGTCTGTAGTTTGGAGGTGATACTCTTTGAGACATGCCATGTCTCTGAGCCATACAGCAAGACTGACTTCACATTTGAGTTAAAGATTCTAATTTTGTTCTCTCTGGATATCGCTGAGACGTTCCATATTGGTCGAAGGGTATTAAAAGCACATCTGGCTTTATTTATCTTTGAGCAGACGTCACCAGCAGTTCACCCTCTTTTGCACTTTTTTGTATATACGCATATCACATTCATGTGTTATGTCCAGTGGTCAACATCTTCATCTTTTAATTATAAGTTTATAGAAATCTGAAGAATAACATATGATCCTTGATTGATTGATTCATTGACTGATTGATTGAGTCATTCATTTTCTTTTTCGCAATTTTTGGACCATAAAGCCACAACTATAGTTTGCCCACTAACAAAAAGCATATAGAAATCATTCACATGCTCCTATAGAAATCATTCACATGCTCCTATAGAAATCATTCACATGCTCCTATAGAAATCATTCACATGCTCCTATAGAAATCATTCACATGCTCCTATAGAAATCATTCACATGCTCCTATAGAAATCATTCACATGCTCCTAAAGAAATCATTCACATGCTCCTATAGAAATCATTCACATGCTCCTAAAGAAATCATTCACATGCTCCTATAGAAATCATTCACATGCTCCTATAGAAATCATTCACATGCTCCTAAAGAAATCATTCACATGCTCCTATAGAAATCATTCACATACTCTCGAAGTGGTAGTTTTTGTAGCAGTTTCATGCATATGATGAGGTTGCCAGCCCTATGCCCAACCTCATATTTGTCGCCTTGTACGACATGCTTAAGTGACACATAGTCCTATTCTGTCTTTGTCTCATAAGAGACCACGGGAACTATACGGGGCACGTATGCCACCCTACCACGTCTGCCACCCTACCACGTCTGTCACCCTACCACGTCTGCCACCCTACCACGTCTGCCACCCTACCACGTCTGCCACCCTACCACGTCTGCCACCCTACCACGTCTCCCACCCTACCACGTCTCCCACCCTACCACGTCTCCCACCCTACCACGTCTCCCACCCTACCACGTCTCCCACCCTACCACGCCTTCATCATTGCCTGTATTGAGCATTCCAAAACTTCAAATCAGCGGTAGGCCCCAAAGATGATGTGGGAATCCACTTTAGAGCTCTCTGGAGATCTACCTTGATAAAAGCATGTCTGATTTCAGGTTTCAGGGTATCTGGAATATGGGATAAGTATCGTACATTTGTGATAGGTGATTAAGACTTAGTTTGGTCTCTTCTGAATAGACATAGAAATAAGTGAGAGCTCAGTGGGAGGTGATAAAAATAGAAATAGATTTCACGGGTGAGATGGAATAAATATATTAGATTCTGTCTCTGACACTCTAGAAGCTTCTCTCAGTCAGCCTATCATCTACAACAGATCCATCACAACATATAAAATTACATCGAACATATACAAATAGTCATAAAGTCAATGAATTTTTACAAGAATGATAGACCCATGGGTATGATCCTTTCCCTCGATGTATAGCCCACAGTCCTGTTAGAAGAAAAGTGATAGCCCCAAAGAGTCACGGATACATATGATTTAGTCTAAGATTTCCCTTTACAGGTATGAACAGACTTGGATACTCTGATCTATCCTAAGGAAAAATATTGTTAACAACAACACTTGCACAAAGAAATTTAAGACAGCAAAAAATGGGTGTCAAAATACAACAATAAAAGAATCGCTCAGTCCTGCATTCACTCTATTCAGTCAGCCGTGATCCCTAGCTTTCGTTCATACTTATAGCTTTTGTAGCAACTTCTGGACAAACAATTTTTAGGACATGCACATACAGAATCTCCAGGGTTAGACATTGGCCAAGGGAACCCCAGCTCCAAAAAAGATAGGTTGAATTCGCTTCTTCAGGGAACGTTTCCTTGGTATTTCTTATTTAGGGATATCTGGTTCTGTCACATTAAAATTGTCCAGGCACGAACGTTAACAGCGAGCAAAGTGTCAATAGCTTAGATTTCTAGTAACTAGGAATGTCAGGTAACTGCCTTCTCTCAGTATAGGATTTTATTTGGTCACACCACATACTAGTCACAACTCCGTCGGAATGTTTATTGCTTGTAATATTTTACTTGCCACAAGGGCTGAAATGTACTTGAGGTTTCTCTCAGGAAGAATTAAATCTGGCGCGATAGGCCCGTTACTTTATTTAAATCTTAAAGTTTATGGAATGGGTACTCTGTCGTTCTGGATGCCAGTGCAATGCCAGACAGGTTTTACTTTATACACCCAAGTCTTTAAGAATAAAATGTTTATGTTCTTCACAGATACTACTCAGTACTCAACGCTGGCAAAGTTGGGTCACCCCAGTTTCACTGAATAAAGAGAAAACAACATATAAAATACTTATACATACTATTCCCTCGGTTATAACTTACATTATAAACTGCAAGCGTAGAGCTTGTCTTATCATTTAAATCTCCAGTGAAATAAGTTATATTCACAAAATCGGTCATCATGAATTAGAAATACATACGTATTTCGTCAATACTCAATGATGAATCAGTGCAGTTATAAGTTAGTTAAAATATTCTTGACTGATTATTCGCAGTTTAATTTAATTCATTTACAGCTGCATGAGTTTAAGCTAGAAATTATAATATATTCTGCTTTCCACTGCAACATGTCGACTAGCGAATATAACAGACTTAATATTACTTTCTTCTGCACAAACGAAACTAGTGAAATATAATAGGCGATTTAACCCTTAAATCACTCACAAAATACTAGATATATTATATTACCTCCAACCAGAACTACGAGTATCACAACGAAACTAAGAGTTTCACTTATAAATATAAGTATCTAGAACGAAGCGATCACGTCTACTGCAACTTGGAGATTGAATGAAATCAAGTTTTCCACTCCGGCCAGATATATGAAACAGACAAAGGATGCGCGCTATTTCCAAAACCCCTGTCTCCCCCTCTCCTCTTTCTCTCTCTCTCTCTCTCTCTCTCTCTCTCTCTTAACACTTCCCATTAACTTAGACGTTGCCCATAACTGCCAAACGTGCGTCTTCACACCTTCTACGACGACCTGTCTCATTTCTGAGCGATGCGGATGGCAGTTTCCACACCTCGCCGAGAAACTTAGCCGAAGAAAACTCGTGTCAGATGGAAAATGTAGACGATATGTCTGCCATCATGTCTGACTAGACGAAATATCACACTATACGCTCACATCCCTGGGACTGACACATGATGCAATAAAATGCGTTACCAGTATGAGAAAAGAAACGGCAAAGTCAGAATGGGAAAATATATTTTGTCGCAAACGAACGAATGCGAAAAAAAAACCAAGGAAAAGGATAAAAGAGCGATAATAAAGTAGAGGACACGGGTAGAAAAAGAAAAGAATATAGAAAATTTATAGATCATAAATCTCTATGCGACAATAAGTACCACCTATATGACACTTTTAGCACTGCCTCATATCTGATTTCTGCGATCCCATCAACTGAGCGATGAAAATATAAACTACATAGTTTACTGAATATTAACTTTACTTCAAAGAAAATATCGCTTTCTATCTCATACAGGTGACGAATCAAGTGATTTCAGGTAAGCTAACTAGCGACATTTCACTGGGAATGTGGTGAACGTTCCTTTAAATATGGGGATACGGCGCTTTTTAGTGCCTGATGGGAGAGGGCTGGTTCGAAAGTTACCTAGATTAAAAACTTTTTCTTTCTCCCTCCATGACTTAAATGATGCCTTGGGGTCTACCGTTACATCAAGATCGATCAGGTGCTGACATCTGATTCAGATATTCTCTTCTTTTCACTTGTCTCGTATTGCAATCACAGATCTCTTTCTTCTCAGTGATTTATTCTTTTTTTATTTTTTTGGTTCGATGTTTGACTTCTTCTGGCAAGGCGCGTTCCTTTCAACCTATTTGGTTATATCAGAGCGCATTTACCATCCCCCCAAAAAGTCAACTCTGTTGACTGCTAACCCGATCAGCGTTGATAGAAACTAAGCCCTGAAAAGGACCGAGATTATCTATCTGCTAGCATAAAGCAGTAAAAAGGAATCGCCAGCTACGCCAACGCCCGAGCTAGTCTATGTGATATGATCATACTCTTCCAATAATAACGTTTGTTTTCTACTTGCTCTCTCTCTCTCTCTCTCTCTCTCTCTCTCTCTCTCTCTCTCTCTCTCTCTCTCTCTCTCTCTCTCTCTCTCTCTGTGTGTGTGTGTGTGTGTATTTGTTTTTTGTTCTTTTTTGTTGTTTCTTTGTTGCTGTGTTTTTTTTTCTTTTCAGTACTTTGTTTTTAAAAAAAAAACATATTCAACTTTGATTATGATTAGATACTGTCAATGTATGCTGTTATATTACTTATATAATGTTGCATGCCTTTAAATGAATGCTTGAAGTAACATGTAATAATGAAAGGATATAATATGATAGATAAGTGGGAGTTGACGGAAAAAATGTTAGTGGGGCCTACCCGCCCAATTCGTAACCCTTTGAAAATAAAGTTCGTTCCTTCGTTCGCTTTGTCTGTCTCTGTCTGTCTGTCTCTCTTTCTCTCGCTCATACACTTTCTTTCTGTTTGTTTTTCTTCTGGGAAATACTCTACCCTTCATTTATGCCAGCGTTTGTCCCACATGTTGTCTTTCATCTTCCACAATCCCTCTCTTGTATAAGCTGCTGTTCGCTGCAATTTATTATTATTCTTCAAGTCGTTTTTCCTAGAAGCGATCAAATTATGCATGTTGTAGATGGCGAATAATGTGAGACTATGCAAGTGGCTTGCAACCTCACCATGAAAAATCATTTGCACGGAAACCACAGATGCAAAAACAAGTGACTGTAGTACTTCCATGATCTCTGTTATTAGCGCAAAAAAAACATGATTATGATTAATGAAATCCAAGTCCTTTTTCATAGTTAAGAGATTATCCCAAGCTTTCAGTAACTCAGATGGATTATACCAGTTAGTTATTAACTATAGAAGGTTGTCTTTCCCACATAATGTTTTTACATGGAGTTTTCATTCCCCCCCCTAGAGGGATGGAAGCAAATGAGTAGGGCAGAAGAACGACAATGATAAACGATTCTAGTTTTCTTTCGTGTCCCTGCGACATTTCTCACTGGGATTGACCAGAGTCAGAGCAGCGATTTTCATTAACGGATCGTAAATGAGGAGTAAAGTGGACCCATAGCGGATATTGTTGTAGGGGAGTGAAATGTTAGAGACTTCAATATACGAGGCCCAGCATTATAAGTTAGGGTAACCAGTTTCTTCCTCGCCGCCTTTGCCTTCCTTAACTCAAGAACAGAGTGAGGTACTAATTTACGGCTGTGTAGACTGGGGTGATTCTTCTATGTTTAGAACTCTGAACCCGGGTAATTTTATCGCGAGAGCGAAGTACTCTATACGCGCCGCTAATTGGACGCTGTAAGGGCTAGCACCATTTATTTTCTTTTATCTTATTTATTTAGACTATTCCTCTCTTTCCTTAACTACTTTTTTGTTCTTGTGTCCCAGATGAAGACCTTGTACGGGTAACCGCGGGCAGTTTGTTTGTCCTTTGTCGAGTGGTTGATACCAGGTTGTCATTCACCCGTCGAATATTACGCAAGGCTTGTAAAAAAACATTATACAAGAATTATTTACGACATTTGTCATTCCCACCGAAGGACTGACTATACAGGTGTTTGTTGTGTTAGAGACTGAAGATTGTTAATTCTTTCTTTTAAGACAGGGTTTCTTAACCTGTGCTCCACGAACCCCTTGGGAGTTCTTCCCTTGAAGTCGTCCAAAGCCTTCATCGGATTATTAAAGGGACCTATAGTCTTCATTGGAGAATCAAAAGGGTCCATAGCCTTCATCGGACAATAAAAGGGGTCCATAGCCTTCATCGGCCAATCAAGGGTGGTTCATAACCTTCATCGGACAATTTAACGGGTACACAGGACAAAATAGTTTCAGACATCCTGCTCTAAGACACTTTACAACTTTTTGAAAACATCTGTTTCCCGTGTTATGTTTGTAATAATCGATTGTATTGAAAAGTACATAATAAAGTAGTAAAATTAAACAGTGCTGCTGTAAAACTGATGTAGGCAAATGTCGTGCTTAGATAAGTTTTAGTTATTTAAGGTCCCGCCTGAGTATAGGAGATGGTGATAATACGTGAGAAGTAAGAAATAGACTTTCACGAGTAAATAGATAAGGAGAAGATCTGTCTCTGGATTGAGTAGTTTCTCTAGTCCAGCCTATCTGTACGATTGTATTTTAGTATAAGACAATCTTGCACCCCCTTATATTGAGAAATATAAGTTTACTAAACACCTACACACACACACAACTATGTGACAACAAGACACACAAACGTGAAAAACTATGGTTAAATGGGTATGGGTCTGACCAACACACACAAAGTTAGTTATTTAGTTGTTTATTATCACTAAACTTTACAACATCCAATATCTAAAAGAGAAAGATCAAATACATCAGAATTACATCTATATAAAAAATTACAGAATACCTATGCCCTATCCACGTTGAGAAGATAAGAACCCAACCAGTTAATAACCCCAAAGGTCAAAAGGTTAGCAATAGGTTACAGTATAAACATTAGAGAAAGAACACAATTCCCACTAAACGTTATCCAATAAATTTAAACAATCATCTCATCTCAACCCGTAACCCGTCATGGGTCGTAGGGGTGCCATGGTGGAAGCATCAGCAGACAGGGTCCTCCACTGCTCTCTATCCTCAGCAATGCGTACAAGTGTGGAAAAACCGTGCCCTGCCCATTCTTTGATGTTTTCAGCCCAGGATTTTCTTTGCCTTCCTCTTCTCCGTTTACCTTCGACTGTTCCCTGGAAGATCGTTTTCGAAAAGGAGTCATGACGAGTTACATGCCCAAACCAGGTGAGATTTCGACGTTTCACTACTGACAAAAGGGGTTCTTGGTTGCCTGCATAGGTGTTTATTTTCTCTCTAACATAGACATTTGTTTTGTGCTCTTTATAGCAAATGCGCAAATCTCTTATATAACATTTATACTCGAAAGCCTGAATCCTTCGCTCCGTATCTGCAGTGAGTGTCCAGCCCTCACACCCATACAAGAGAATAGATAATACAAGTGATTTGTATAATTTGATCTTCACAGGAAAACTGATGTTACTTTTCCAGATCACATTCAGCCTTGTCATGGCAGCTGAGGCCATCTCAAGTCTTGTCTTGATTTCTTTACTTGATCTTCCATCACTACATATAGTGGACCCCAGATATTAAAAGGTGTTAACTTCTTCTAACGTTTGCCCATTTAACGTAGTGTTGGTCGGAACATGTTTCTTATGGCTATTCGCAAATATCTTGCTTTTTTATAGATTACTTTCCATCCCATACGTTCTTGTTACTTTCTCCAGTCTAGAGGTAAGGTCTTGAAGTTCTGATTCTGTTCCAGCTATAAGACCGATATCATCAGCAAAACGTAGATTGCAAAGAGGTCGGCCTCCAATCGATATGGTTGTTTTATAATCGTAGAGAGCCTCCTGCATAATATGTTCTAGATATATATTAAAGAGCACTGGGGACAGGATACATTTCTGACGAACTCCTACAGTTGTTTTGAAAAATTCTCCAATGTCATTGCTTGCAAAAACAGCACTGCTTTCGTCCTTGTATAGTAAAAGGTAAAAAAAGATCCCATTACACGCCCATTGAGGCATATTGGGAATATGGTGTTAGGCCCATATTTTCTTGACCATCGGCACACTAGCGATGATGTGGTCAGCATCACGCAGGCCTCTTTAACCTTCCCAGAAGTTGCTCTGCTACCCAATTGGGGCTGGGTGCACCCAGGAGCCGTTTGTGGCCTTAAAAAATCCCACCTCATCTGGGGATCGAACCATAGACCACTGAGCAAGGAAGCCAGTGCACGAACCACTATGCTACCGCGACTCCTGTCCTTGTATAGTGCTTCAATGATATCTATGATGTTGGTATCAAAATTGAATTTTCTCATTATTTGCTATAAGCCTTCATGCCAGACTCGATCGAAGGCTTTTGTGAAATCGATGAAGTTATGGTATAAATCGCGTTGATGCTGGAGATGTTTTTCGATCAGTAATCTAATATTGAAGATTTGTTCTGAGGTACTTCTTTTTGGTCTAAAGCCAGCCTGTTCCACGGACAAGATTTCTTCTGATATCTGTTTTATTCTGTTCAAAAGTATCCTTAACATCACTTTACTTGACTGACTAATAAGGCTAATGGTTCTGTAATTCTTGCACATTTTTATATTTCCTTTCTTTGAAAGCGGTATTACTAATGACTGCGCCCACTCTTTCGGCCATTTTTTAGAACTCCATATCTTCTGGCAAATTGTTGTCATGATTTTTACTATATTTGGTCCTCCATATTTCAAGAGCTCTGCTGGGATATTATCCACACCCGGTGACTTCCCTCCTTTCATCGAACATATATCCTCTTCCACTTCTTCCCGTAATATTGCTGCATTTCTGAGTTCCCTGTTTTCACACTTAATGTTGTTTAATATGCTATAGTCAGTGTCGAGTTTACGGTTATATAATTCTTTATAATATTCTGTCCACCTTCTCATTACAGCTGTTTTTTCATTGAGCAGAGCCCCATTGCTATCTTCTATGACAGTTACCCTGGGCTGTTAGGGTTTTGATAGTCTTCTTAATGTGTCAAAAGCTGCCTTGCTGTTACCTTTTATTAGCCCCGTATTAATGGACTCACATTGATCAGCTACCCATTTTTCTTTGGCCTGTTTCCTTTTCTTTCTAATATTTTTATTCACCATAATGTATTGCTATGCTGCTTCAGGAACCTCTTTCTTAACCTTTTTCATTTCCCGCCGTGTATCACATAACTTCAGAATGTCATCTGTAACCCATGGTTTGTTTATTTTCTGTCTTTTACCAAGTATTTCTGTTGCTGATTCAATGAGCACGTCTTTCATGTTCTCTGTGATTGAATTGATATCTTCCTCCAGAAAGTTGATAGCTGCAAATTTTCCTCCAACAGTTGCCTCAAAGATTCCCGCGATTCCCGGATCTTTCAGTTTGTCTAAATTGAATCTTAACTGAAAACATCTGTTTTGATTATAACTCTTTTTGAGTTTAAGCTTGAGCGTCATCAATACCATGTCATGATCACTACCAACGTCGGCGTCAGGAAAAGTCCTAGTCTGGCTTTATTAATACTGGACTTGAATCTTTTGGTTACAAGAATAAAATCAATTTGGCCATGTATCTCAGTTTTCGGGGCATGCCAAGTTGTTCTTCCTGATAACATATGAGGAAATAGTGTATTTGCAAGGGTTAGTTTATAGTTGCTGGCAAATTCTAGTAGCCTTAGTCCTCGATCGTTGGTTTCTCCAGTCTCAAATTTCCCCACTGTGCCAGCCCACTGACCGTATGCATCTGGCCCTATTTTAGCATTCCAATCACCTAGCACGATGAGAAGATCTTTCTTTGGAATTTTCTTAATTGTTTCATCCAGATTTTCATAAAATGTATCAATTGCATCATCCTCATAGTCAGTAGTGGGGGCATATACCTGTATGATGAAGATGTTCTTTGGATGTTCTTTGGATGTGCTGCAATACGTATGGTGATAAGCCTGCTATTTACTGGGGTGCAGCTGATGACAGAGTTCAATCTATCTTTATGTACAATAAAACATACTCCATGCTGATGTTTGGACTCATATCCACTAAACCAAATTTTGTGACCACCATCCGTTATTGATTCACTTAATTCTGTCCATCTGACTTCTGCTAGGCCTAGGATATCTCACGAGTATCTAACAAGTTAATGTGTTAGTTCTCTGACTTTTCCACACGCATATAGCGTGCGTACATTCCAAGTTCCAACAACACAACTTTCTCTAGGAAGTTTCACAACAGGTGTTTGTACCCCATTCGCTGACTTAACACTCTCAAGGGGCAATGAGAGCGCGGTCGCTGTTAATCCGGGCCTCGGCCGATCCGGCATATTATTACTGAGTTGACTTTCCATCATAGCATTTCAGTGGGCAAGAGGTTTGCTTGGCAGTGCCCATCTCCTCTCCAAGTATCCTTGCAGGTACATACAAAAATGTACCTGGAGCAATCTGGTTTTAAGGCGCCAGACACTCGCCCTTCGCCCCTTCTTCTGTTAGTATTAAACGGTGCCGCCACGAGAAGGCCAGGAGCTGGACTTTTGTTGTCAGAGGCTATCTGTTACGCACGCCTTAGGAGCATTTGGTCAGATATTGAGAGCTCGAAATTAAACAATTATTGAAATTAAACAATAGTCTAACAGAATTCATATTATACAGTGTTTCTTGTACTAAAGAAAAGATTTCTCTCTCTCTCTCTCTCTCTCTCTCTCTCTCTCTCTCTCTCTCTCTCTCTGTGTCATACGTGGCCACACACAATCTCGCTTCTTACCCTATTCTTGGTGCAACAATCGGTTGGACAAACAAATCCATGAATGTATTTAAAAGGTCCAGAGAAATTATCGTCCGAATTGGGCCCTAGACCCTCCTAGTCAATAATTAAATTTTGTAAGGGGAACGCCTAATTTGGTTGTTGATTTCCTGGATACACACTGTCACCTTGGATAGTTAATGCCGAGACTCTCTAAGATCTGGTGTTCACCGTAAACAGTAGGAAAACATGTGATTGCTAAAACTGTTTTATTGTTATTTTGATGCTGATGGTAAATCATATCGGCTGGATCTGGTGAGTGCCGATTCTGAAATAGCGTAGCTCTTCTGGATAAATATCCACTTGGAAACGACTATCAAATGTCGGGATAACAGTTATTGTTATTTACCCACGATGGGCTAATAAAATGCAAAAAAATATATCTGGGTATTTTGTAAGTCCAGTTAAAATTTACTATTAAACTGTTTGTTAGTCTCTGTGGCCCGTCCTGTTCACAACTGAAACTTGGAGACGCGTCAGCCAACAGAAGACAACTTTAATCCAATCAGTTAAAAAATGGAGACAAGGCCCAAGATATAGCCACATAAAAAACCGCTGGTCGCCGTTGATCAAGTCATGCCTAAGGATGTAAAAACGTTATGAAAAATAAAGCCACTAATGTATGTATGTATACATATATATATATATATATACATATATATATATATATATATATATATATATATATATATATATATATATATATATATATATATATATTGTCTCTAGCCTATTCCTATCTGGTCAGTTATTATTTAATTTATCCATACGCGCACTTTAACAAATATCGTCTGTCGCTAAGTAGCTATTAGATTGTCGGATCCCCACGAAGCTATTAACACAATTATCCGCACTGGTTCTAGGTAACGTGTTTAGACTCTCCAAAAAATCTGAGCGACAACTGATAAATGATTGTGAGGAGACGCAGTATATATACTGTTATGTTATAATGATCTCTAGAAGACGTTACTTTTCACACTCCGTTTTATAGCGGAGAAATCAGAAACTGTATTTCCCCCAATAAAGGGTTCCACCGGTCTCTCTGTTCGGCGTTGCTGGCCGACAACAAAGCTTAAACCGTGTATTGGGCTTTCTTCTGAGATTACGCCGTTTCTGGAGATCAAACGATTGTCTCCCCCTGAATGTATAAACATCAAAGAGTACACGGGGAAAATATTTTTGCCCGTGCAATTCACGACACAGAGGTTCGGTGTTTTCCACGTGTTTCCCACGTGTTGTCTGTCCGGTGTCGTAATATTGACAGATTCGCTCGCTTGAGAAACTTGGGTAAACGGACGTGGTTCGCCCCCTGTTTGACTGGCAGGTTTGCGAAAGTTGGTAAACAACTTCGTTTGATAATAGCTCAAAGAAAGGGGCGTGGATTAGAATGAGTAAACGCTGTCTGTCAAATGTTTGACTTTGCAAACGAATTATAAAACTACGCCGAGGTCACGAAAGGACTGTAGGATACGGGAGGCTTCATTTCCATTATACGTCACAGCAAAGCAAAGCACCAAATGGTGTTATGTTCGTTTGATTTTTTTTTTCTGTTAGCATAAAATATTATGCAATGATTTACAGCTGAGCTGTGATATCCACGACATTCGGTCTGGCACATTCAGTTTCGCCGAGAGTTTTATTCGGGTTTGGTTTCCTTAGCCTTTGGCTGTCTCCAGCCTACCTGCACAGCAGCAGGTGGTTTAAAGTTAAAGTTTCACCTTACTTACTTAGTCGTTCCTCTTCTACCGTGAGGTATAGAGGTTTGGAAGAGAGAGCGTCAGACTATCCCATCGGCTGTCTTCCTCCAGGCCTGGCTCCATTCTAGTCCTCGGTCCTTCAAAGATTGTCTAAAGGTGTCCTCCCAGCGGACTCTGGGTCGTCCTGGAGGTCTGGATCACTGGCTCTTAGTTCCCCATGCCTGTCGTGGTAGCCGGTCTTCTCCCATTCTGCAGACATGTCTAAACCATCTTAGTTGGAACTGTTCTACTTGGGTCTGCAAGGGGTTGGGTTTTTAGGCCTTGGTTGCGTACCATGTCTTTTCTTGTTACTTCAACCACCTTCCTCATATACCTCATTTCTGAGGTTTTACCTCCGAGATAAATTTATGTGTTGTTGACCTCTCTCTCTCTCTCTCTCTCTCTCTCTCTCTCTCTCTCTCTCTCTCTCTCTCTCTCTCTCTCAACATATGTTATGTCATGCTTATAAGTAATTAATGTTAATATGAGTGTGTTATATTATTATTTTACTTTACGTTGAATTTCTTGAAATTGATATGTAAAATGCATATGAGAATAAATGAATTCAGTATGAAAGGTGAGCGAAAGGAAGGGCAGAATGTTAGTCGGGCCTAGAATGTAATCATAAGTCACAGCCTATTAGAAGTATGTAACACTGTCATTTGTGTAGAATGCAAAGATGTGCACGAGTATGGGCAGATAACTTCTTTAAAAATATTTGTTAATTCTTTAAGATGTTTCTACTGCCATAGAAGTGTGGAAGATAATTTTTTTCTTCACAAAACTTGCCGAAATGTGCGAGAGTGTGTTGAATGTATATTTAGTATTCATTTTACATGAAAAAAAAATTCAGATTAATTGTTTACGGTTTAACCCCTGAGCAAGTATCAGAATACAGGATGAAAGACAAAGAACAGGATTTCAGACGGGCAAGGGCGGGCTTTTCTTAACCCTTTCAAAATAAAGTTCGTTCGTTCTCTTGAACACTGTCGTTATAATATTCAAAATTATCTATTTTCTTCCATCCAATTTCCAGCTATTTGTTTCTGTTGTACCACGGTGTTCTCGCTTCGATCGTCTCATAAATCGAACACCGAATATGGCTGCATGTTTCAGAACTTTGCAAACATTTTGGAAATTGCAGGCTCATTTCAATCAACCAATCAATACTCTTCAGCTCCACAAGAGCAGAGACCGTCATCAAACACATGCCAAGTCCTGCTTTTTCCTGCCATCAACTCAAGGTCTTTTTCCTGCCATCAACTCAAGGTCTTTTTCCTGTTTTCTTCATCATTTTCATTTATGTCTCCAGTTCTCTTCTCCACGTGTTCAGATATTCAAAGTCCTATATAAAGATAATCTTCTAATTTAGTCTACTGCAGGGGTCCCCAAAGTGGTCAATATCGACGTCCACGAAAACCGCGGAGGGTCAATCGGGGATTGAACTTTTAGATATACATAAATCACCTCGATAAATTAAGTGAAAACTTTCAAGTGCGTTTCAAGGACCTTGAGAAAATGCATGTACCAGACTTGATTGTTAAGCCGCTTAATGTAGAAATAGAAAATGTAGTCACTGAATCTCACCTATAAAATAAACTTAATGATATGTGTGTAGATCGCGAAGATAAATCAGTTAAAAAATAAAAGCCCCAGTGACTATTGGAGCAATGTAATTACTGCTTCAAAATACCCAGAGCTTAGCGCAGCAGGTTAATAAAAAGGCGATGTTGATTTATTGTGCCTCTATAATCACTTCCTTATTTATTAATTTTTTGCATATGGTTGATTAAGGATCAAGGATTCCATGGAGAGTCGGTACTCAAAAAGTTTAGGGACCACTGGTCTATTGCTACTGCCTTAAAACGTTGCAGGTAGGAACGAGCTATTACTGTTTGTCTAATCCTATGTATTTCTCGAGCTTTATCTGATCCTAAAAGAAGAACAGTTTGGTTTTAGACGGAACAGCGGAACAAGAGAGGCAATATTTTGCCTAAGAATATTAGCAGAAAAATATACAGAGGTCCAAGAAAATATGTACATGTGCTTCATTGACTATAAGAAGACTTTTGACAGAGTCCATCATGAGAAAATAATTGAATGTCTCGAAGACATAGGTATTGATGGAAAAGATATAAGAATACTCAGTAACCTTTATTGGGAGCAAACTGCCACAGTAAGATCTGGAAGGAATTATTCACCATACATTGACATAAAAGATGTGTCAGACAATGCTGTGTGCTGTCCCCCTGCCTATTTAATTTATACACCGAAAAAATTTTCAAACAGATACAGGAAATACCAGGACTGAGCATCAGTGTAAGGTCAATAAACAACCTTAGATATGCAGATGATACCGTGTTGTTAGCTGAAAGCGAACAGGAGTTACAAGAACTAGTGAAGCAAGTGAACAGTATAAGTCATGAATATGGACTCGACATTAATATTGAGAAAACATAAACTATGATAATTAGCAAAACAGACGATAAGCCCACATTAAAGATAAGCATAAATGGGAAAATCCTGGAACAAGTCAAGAGCTACGTATATCTTGGTCATATAATAACAGAAGATGGCAGATGTGAAACAGAAATCAAGAAGAGAATAGGAATGGCCAAAGCTACTTTCAACAACATGAAACATATCATCTCATCTCAGCCCGTAACCCGTCATGGGTCGTAGGGGTGCCATGGTGGAAGCATGAGCAGACAGGGTCCTCCACTGCTCTCTATCCTCAGCAATGCGTACAAGTGTGGAAAAACCGTGTCCTGCCCATTCTTTGATGTTATCAGCCCAGGATTTTCTCTGCCTTCCTCTTCTCCGTTTACCTTCGACTGTTCCCTGAAACATATACTGACATCTAAACAATTATCTCACAAATTAAAACTGAGAATCATAAAGTGTTATATATTATCTGCATTTCTGTATGGTGTAGAAACATGGACAATGAATAAGCTTTTGGAAGAAAGAATTGAGGCTCTTGAAATGTGGATATATAGAAGAATGTGGCATATCTCATGGAAAGAGAAGAAAACAAATAAGGAGGTCCCAGAAAATCTAGGTATGAACAGAGAACTAATGAGGGAGATCAAAGTTCGGCAGTTAAAATACTTTGGCCACATAAAAAGGCATAACACCTCGCAGAAGACCATAATAGAAGGGAGAGTTGAAGGCAAACGTGCAAGGGGAAAACAGCGCTATAAGTGGGAAGATATCATCAAGAGATGGACAAGAAAGAGTCTTTCAGAGTGCACCACCAAGACAAGAGACAGTAGACGTTGGAGATCTATTACAGCCAACCTTCGTTGTGGAGATGGCAGCTGATGATGATGATGAAAAGGGAAGAAAGCAGACAGTGATACTGCACCATATTATGTATCTCGCAGAAGGCCACTAAGGATGGTTGGGTACGATGTCGACTGCCCCATCCTGTAGAAACGTATAGCAGAAAAAAAAACCATTCAAGAACATCCATTTTTTGAAGACCTTTGCTCCTCAGGTAGCTAAGGATATTGCATGTATGAATATTATCCTGTGACCGCGCCGCCAGCTGGTGTACAGTTGTTATCTGTTTGATTTAAGATGGCCATCGCCTCTTTGATCCGTCTTCCTTTTTGTTGTTCTTATAGTTCTATTAATTCCTTGATTCTTCTATTGCAAGGTTACATACATGTTCTGCTGGTTGATCGCGATTCAACCTCAAAATGTGTCCAGCTCTACCATTGTCAGAAAGATGGGGTCTAGCCTATGGGCAATAAGGGATTGTTATTCAGAATCAACATCATTGCAGTCCAGGCAAACCAAAAGGTGTTCAGTCTCCCACAGCAAATGCCGAAGGGTATGAATGCTAACTGTCCTGTTGCTCGTTGATTGTATACACGCCGGATAAAGCTATTATACGTTCATCCCTGATAGTCTTACGTTTTATGCCAAATTCCAATAATGTTATCCTTGTAGATTCATCGATTGAAGTATCATTCTCTAGTAGGCGATCATTAATTGTCCTTCGCATCTCTAATACTTAGTGTACATAAAGGATATCTTACTTGCAAGCTGATTAAGCTAGATGGAGGCTAGAGGAGAGTGGGCCCCTTAGAGTTGTGGGCCTTCGGACACTGCCTTATTGCTTGACCACTCAGACCGCTCCTGAGTCTAACATAGTCTTAGTTTTTTTGTTTTTTTTTTTGCCTTAACTGACGTCGGCCGGCGTAATGCTGACTACATCACCCCTAGTGTGCCGATGGTCAAGAAACAATGGGCCTAACACCATATTCCCAATATGCCTCAATGGACATGTAACGGGATCCTTTACTGACGTGGTAATTGAGACGGCTGTGATCTGTCCGTTTGTCTGTATATATTATATCGGTTTCCAGCTGTATTTCTCGCACAACTCATTTTTTAGGTGATGATCATTTTCTTCTTTAGTTTCTTAGTGTCCATGTTTGATACTAATAGCACAGTGTTGGTATATGCTTGGTATGAACGTCTGAAGTCTGCGTTAGTGAGACCCGAAACATTCGCATCAGCTTTTTGGGAAAATATTCGAAACGGGATGAACAGCACCATACTTTTAGCGAAAGTAATCTTGCGTATCTATAAAAAGAACACACATGCATTTCTATCTTTTCATGGTGTGTTGACAGTCTGTGGGGACAATTCCCACTAGCATTCCATGAAAATACTAAAACAGCGCGCATCGCACAGTGCTTCGAGTGAACGTTATCTTCAAAGAACTTTCGCAGGGTGGTTGAAAAATTACTTTCTATTTTTAAGTTGCCATTTCTGCTCTCTTATCCAACTAATTAATATGAAAAAACCCCTATCAAAATAAAGACAATGAACTGACCTGAGTATACGAGAGCTGAGTAATTTATGTACGTCTGTACGGTGCAGAATGCTGGAGAATAACAGAAAAGGACATGTGCAAACTGTCCTCTTTCCACACAACCTGTCTGCCGTAAATTTTTAAAGATAGGTCAGAAGATATTTATGGTCCCGTCTGAGTAGAGGTGATAGTAGTAACTATGTGAGAATAAAGGTGTAAGAAATAGATTTTCACGAGGGAATAGTGTAAGAGGAAGATCTGTCTCTGGAGTGAGTAGTTTATCTAGTTCAGCCTATCCATACGACTATATATTTAATATCAGACGACATTTCTCTCCCTATATGAAATATAAGTTACACTACACACGCCCACGCACACACAATTATGTGACAACAATACGTACAAAAGGGAAAAACTATGGATAATTG
>JAMPIV010018063.1:355000-402500 GCA_024509875.1 Oreohelix idahoensis | reverse complement strand
TCCCTACGAAGGCTATTAACGCACTGTTTCACATAGGTTCTAGCGTACGCGTTTAGATTATCCAAAATTTCCTGAGAAACTTGATAACTGACATGGAGAGAACGCAGTATATATACAGATTTTGTGCAATATCTCTAAGAGATGTGACAATTCACACCTTCGTCGTATCGGGGAAAATCAACGAGCTTGGCTTCCGAGATAAATGATTCTACGGTTCGCTCACTCGCGATGCCGAACGACATCAGAAGACGTGCCGTGCGAACGGGCCTTCTTAGATTTCGTCCCCCTGCCGTAGATCAAATCCTTAATTCTCCTGAAAATTTCGGACATCAAAGGTGGTCGGGAAATATTATTATCGCCCTTGAATTTGCTACCGCGTCTTGTCTTTTTCCCCACGAGCTTTCTGTCACTATCCGATGATTGACGGATCCGCTCGCGTGAGAACTCATGTAAACAGACCGGTTCGCTCCCCTGTTATCTGGCATGTTGCGAAAATAGGTAATTAACTCGTTAGCGCAAGAAAGACAGATAAAATAGGCGTGAGTCAACAGTGAGTCAACAGACAGCGAATTGCGTGGTTTTGCTTTCGCAAAACGTAAACACTAACTGATGAAGCGAAGGTGGTTGGATTTCTGTAGGATTACTGAGGCTATATTTACATACGTCACACTGTCTACTGAAATTTCTTCGAATTTTCTGGCCGAACACCATCACCAACTAAAAACTGCTAACTCGGAGCCACACAAGAACACATGTGCACCACATAGCGGGTAGATGCTGGAATTGGGTTGGCCACATTCTCAGAAGAGACCCTGATACCATCACCAGAACTATGGAATGCAGAAGGATAGCGAAAGCAAGCCCGACCAAAAGTTACCTGGCGGAGAACTGTGGAGGCACAGATGCAAAGAAATGAACCAGAGCCAGCACTACACAAAAGATGGCAGCTGACCAAGCACAGTTTGTTGCTGCCCTACAAGACGCTACAAGTCGTGATAGTCACTGATTGCTTTGTCAGTCAGCGGCCAAGGATCAAAGAAGAATTAATATATTAAATACTGTGTTGCACTAATATTACAAACCTGTTCAACACATGATTTCCTTGCGGGCAGAAATTGTCACAGTCTTTTGTTACATCCGTTTATTGGCCATTTCAGATTTTATTTTATTTTATTGTCGTAAATTTTTAAAGATATGTCAGAAGATATTTATGGTCCCGTCTGAGCAGAGGTGATAGTGGTAAATATGTGAGAATAAAGGTGTAAGAAATAGATTTTCACGACGAAATAGTGTAAGAGGAAGATCTGTCTCTGGAATGAGTAGTTTCTCTAGTCCAGCCTTATACGACTATATTTTAATATAAGACAACCTTTCTCTCCCTATATGAAATATGTTACACTAAACACACCCACACACACAATTATGTGACAACAATACACACAAACGTGAAAAACTATGGTTAATTGGGTATGGGTCTGACCAACACACAAATGTAAGTTCTTATGGTTGTTTATTATCATTATACTTTTACAACATCAAACATATAGAGAAATCAAATAAATCATGTTTACAGATATATGAAAATAACCGAATATGTTCCCTCCCTTTGTTGAGAAAAAGATCTCAAAAGAAGTTAATAACCCAAAGGTAAAAGATAAGCACTAGGTTACAGAATAGAATATGAAGAACGAATTCCCCACTAAATTACTACTCAGTAAAGTACACAAGTTTAGCGAAATAAAAAGAAGTTAGTACAATGATTGTAACAAAGGAAAATATTCACTCACTCTATCTCTCACTCTGTCATCTGTGGCCACAAACAATCTCGCTTACCTACTCGTAGTGTTGGTATCCCTTGAAAAAAAATACAATAGCTCCTGAACCTATACTGTCAGGTGGGTTGCCCAAATATGGCCCGAGTCCAGCCTATATATCGAATAATAATTACAAGGTGGACGCCAAATTTGATAGTGTAATTTTCCCTGGATAAAACGATTGTCACCACAAATAGTTACTGAAGCCAGACGTGCTCTGGACGTTCACAGTTGCAAAAAAAGGAGAAAAGTAATTCCAGTATTTGCTAAGCATCTGGTTGCTAAGACAAAGGTTACATTATGTAAAAATGATGATGATGTAAATCCTATCGGCTGGCTCTAGGGTGAGTGCCGATTTTGAAACCGCACAACTTTCTGAATGAATCCAGTGTTGCGTCTGTCAAAAGTTAGATGTTGATATTATTTATATATATACCACTCCCGTGGGCTGATAAATTGGAAAAGAATATCTGGGAATTGATAGTCCAGTTAACTTAATAGCCAGTCCTGTTCACAACATGGACTTATGGACTCGAAAGTCATGAAGAAGACAGCATAAATCTCATCAGTACTGGAGACTATAATCAAGAAAAAAAACCGCTGGCTGCCCTGTAAGTTCTGCGAGAAATAAACAAGACATTATGAAAAGAAATGCAACTATTCTATAAAAACACGGACGGGGTCGAGACGGTCTCTCTCCCACTCCGGTAGTCCTGCTTAAGGTTAAAACGCACACGGTGACTTTATTTACAACTATACGGTCAGTTTTCTTTTCGCCCGCGCTGCGCTTGAGATTCGGACCAAGATATGCACCTTCCAGCTCCTCTGCGCGCCCGTTAACAATCAGCTCACACTGTCAACTATTGTTTAATCATCCCTACGCGCACTTACAAATATCGTCTGTCGTTAATAGTTATTTTATTGTTGGCGCCTGTTAGTTTAGTCATAAGGTATAATAATAGTCACTTACTATAACACACAAAAATGAAATAAACGGGAATCCTATTCGGTCACTATAGTCGCGCTTACACTTAATCAGTCCCTAAACCGTATCTTCTGGTGTGAGAAGCGGGTGATAAAATTATCATTCTAACCTGGCAAAGAAAAATAGTTATTTATTTCACTAGTTTTAACGCTAAAAATCACAGTGAATTATAATGGTAAACTTAACATATTAAATCACGTAAATGCTGATTTCTATTACCACAGATCAGAAATGAACCATTCCCCACGAAATGCTATTAACACACTTCCATAATGGTTCTAGAATAACGCGTTTAGGTTATCCAAAATTCTGAGCGACACTGATCAGTGAGTTTAAAAGACCACTGCTTATATCCATTCATTTGCTCTCAGACCCCTAATGGTGTTAATTTCGCATTAACGTGCGAACCATAGGATTGAGAAACTGTGGACCAGATGAAAAGTTCTCTGACGGCCACCGTTTATCTCGTCAAAGCGCTGCTTTGCCCGACATCAAAAGACATCGTCCCGCTAACGGAGTTTCTTTCGAAATCGCTCGCGTTCTCGAGATGAAATGCAAAAACGGCGTCAGAGTTCCCCTGTATCTGAAGATTAAAGGGTTACGTATTTATCCCGCGTGCGATCTGTCCGATATCCGGTGATTGGCAGATCAACTCGCGTGAGAAACTAGGTAAACAAATCAGGGGTCGCTGCCTGTTATGCTGGCAGGTCACGGACCTTGGTAAATGTCTGTTTGTTTACATCTCAAGAAAAAAAGGGCGTGGATTAGATATGAGTAATGCAGTCAGAAAATTGCGTGGTTTGGCTTAGCAAATGGTAGACATTAAACGGGAAAGCAAAGGCTGTCAGATTACTGTATCAATATTTACATTCTACTTCACATTTATTTCCTGGAGTTAGAAACAAAAGTATTTAAAATATTATCTGTCAAACGTCAGTTATTGCTCCTGATTTTGACATTAGTTTCATATATCCGGTTGGGGTGACTAAGAGGTATGTCGTCCGCCTCGAATTCCAGAGGTACCGGGTTCGATTCCCAGTTGAGGGAATATAATGTATTGAAATTTTTTCAGAACCAGTGGTCCTAATGATGTCATACTCCACTCTGGTCTCCTGGGTAATGAGACGATCGGATGCCTAGCCTTCTTGAATAAGGGCAAACAAATAGGAGATCCATAATGCACGTTGCGCACATTAAAAATCCCACGGTACTTGGAAATCGTAAAGAGTAGGCCATAAGGCCGCTGTCCTTGCAAAATTTAAAAATTAGAAACCTACCTGATCTTATAGAAATTAGAATTGGTCTTATGTGAAGTTGTTTGAGTGTCCGTAGCATTGTGTGTATTATTTTCATTCATTACCTTCATTTTCTCAAGTTCCATAGAGAACAACTTTTGCTCGTGAAGTCTACGGTTTTCGTTCTCAGTAGCTTCCATTTGAAGTTTATATTTTTCCATTTGGAGTTTTTTATCTTCAGCTTCCATCTGAAGTTTCTGAGCTTCCTGTACTTTTGCATACTCAACAAGTGCAAATTGTTTCAACTCTTCAGGCTCCATACCAAGCGCCTTCCCTTGCTTGATGAAATAGTCCAAACTAGACATTATGTCTAATTCTATAAGTTGTTAACTTATCTAAGATATTTTGTAAGAAATTAACCTTATCCCTACTTAGTGGGTGGCAAGTCCTTGTTAATAGAACTTGTATACAAATATAGCATATAATTATAAATCAATCATTAAGTGTATAAAACTAAGACAAGAAATACACGATGAAGGTACGGAAAATGACAAAAACCAAGACGAAATACCCAAGACAAATGATAACGTTCGCAGAATCAAATAAACAAGAAAGAAGAACTAAAGAAAAAATATTGCAAAGAATGCAATGACACTGCGAGAGGAGTGACAAGACAAGCAACAGCACAGTGTATAAACAAAAAAATTTGTATAGAAATAAATGATAGTAAGATAGAGAATGACAATCACAACAAATAAATCAAGAAACTAAGGCACAGAGAAAAAATACCACAATAACGACAATAAAACAGTTCGTCACACCTAAACAATGGTGTCACAGATCACCAAACACAGTGGACTGAAAATCCTTCAGCAAAAAAGCTGGAATTTCCACTGAGGGAAATCTGCAAGAGTGTCCCCAAAGAACGCTTACGTAGGCCCTGGAATGAAAACTGGGATGTTTCCTACCGTAACACCCCCCCCCCCCCCCCCCCAACCAAACCCGCTTAAAACATGGAAAATAGAACACTAAATAGAAAAAATGGTACACATTATAAAGAAAGGCTCGCTAACGCATACAGTGGCACAGTGCACATACATAAAACCACTTATCTGCAAAAATGAATTCCCGGCCTTCGCGACAACGACAACGATGGGCATCGGGTGTCACACTGTATGTTGCAGTCCAACGTTGATAGGTACTGGAACTCCTCGTTTCTAAAGTCTTGAAACGTAACAGTTGACGTCTAGTTGAAGCTTGTTCACGAAAACTCGCACTGGCAACACTGTGTATCTTGACTTGTACACTACAAAAAATTCTGTTAGTGCATGTTCTGGGGAATGCTGTTGAACTTCTGTAGATGATATCCTTCTGTTAAATCCTATTTCTGTTCTTGGTATCGAAACCCCATATCACTGGAGACACCACTTCTGTTACTGTGTGTAGATTCGTACAAGCTGTTCTGTTAGGGTTTCTGTTATTGTAGATTGTTTGTGGTGGGTGTTGTGGTGTAGTACCACTGACAAGGTCGATGTCAGTAACGTCGGGCTTACAGTAGTGGCCGACAGTTGTATAATATGTAAGCGAATGTCATGAGTTCTTTAGGTTTGTTTATATTCCGTTTTCACCCACACAACAGTAACGTCAGGTCAGGAATAGACCAACGGGTAAGACGAGTGCGATCCAACTCATACACAGTTTATTGACGACAGCAACATAGACATCAGGAACAGTACACTGTCACAAGTTATAATTGCAAAAACAGATGCCAACAATCCATCATGAATAATATCAAATATGTGGTAATAATCCAGAATGCATCTGATCGCATGAACAGCGATACATCCTACATAGAATTAGTAGCAATAATCCATAGGGAATTGGTTGCGTAAATAGCAATTCGTCATAAATATTAATCCATGGCATTTGAATAATATATTAAAACTCTTCCCTTCAAAAACACACACTGGTCACACTAGCGAGACTATCCCGTCTCGAAGCTCTGCCAGATACATACTGACCGAGATTATAGTTTCTCAGTAAAAGTTCGCTCAAGCGCGGACTAACAGCTTGAGGTGTGAGCTCAGCTCAACCGTATCTCTCCCCCAACTTCTCAGAACATTTGAACACTTTCTTTATATTTAAAAAACTAACACCTACTCAGTTGAGCTATGTTCAAAAAATATAGCGTACAAAGCACCCAAGTAAAAAATCATCTCATAACTTTAAACGTGCTTACTCGCGTGTCTATAAAAAATCAGACCCGTACGTAAGAATCCCAAACACTTAACTCCTACTCAAAAACATGACTTAACACCACCACAAAAATATTTATGTAACGTTTGATTCCTATATCACTGTGATTGTCGCGGTGCAACGGAGTTCGTGCACTGTGCTGAGATCCTCCTTGTGTGCTCTAAGGGAGGAGATCGGAGCATTGATAGAGTTGTCCGTGTGCGATTTAGATAGTCCTTAAAACCAAACCAACAAACCAGTATCCGGTAGATAAAAGTGACGATATAAATATGAGGGGCGGTCGAAAAATTTTGCACTTTACTAAGAAAGCGTTAAGACAGGCGGGATTGCTGTGTATCATTGTAAAGACACACTATTGGTTTACATTTCCCGCGTGTACATGGCGCGCGCGGGGTGCCGTGTGAAAGAGAAATTGGCGGGAAACTGGTTCAGTTGTGTATGAAGCGGTGTCATGGACAAAACGGAGGCTCGTTGCGTAATCAAATTCCTGCACCTGCAGGGCAAATCCACAAAGCAAATTCATGATGAGATGTTTGCCGTTTATAAGGATGTCTGCCCTTCGTATGACACTGTGAAGCGTTGGAAAAGTCACTTTCAAACGGGACACAGCAGCTTTCAATATGAACCAAGGAGCGGCAGGCCGTCCATTGCAGATGATGCAAGCAACGTTGCAAGAGTGGAGGCCCTAGTCCTCTCAGACAGGCACATAACCGTCGAGAAAATCATGGCTGAGTTGGGACTAAGTCATGGGACCACATTGAAGATTTTGAATGAGCAGCTTCACATGTCAAAGGTGTCCGCCAGGTGGGTTCCCCGCCTTCTCACGCCATTCCAAAAGAAGCATCGAGCCGAAACATCCGCACAGATGTTGGACATTTGCAATGCTGACGAAGATGATTTTTTTCGTAGACTGGTTACTGTGGACGAATGTTGGGTGCATTTCTATGACCTCGAGACTAAAAACCAGAGCAAACAATGGAAACATTCCTGTTCGCCACCACCAAAGAAGGCAAAGACGGTACCCTCTGCGGGAAAGGTCATGCTCACCGTCTTTTGGGACTGCCGCGGGGTAATACTCGCCGACTACCTTCCTCGTGGCCGTACTATCAACTCCACGTACTACCAAAGCCTTCTCCAGACGTTACGAGAAGAAATGAAGCGCAAAAGACGCGGGATGCTGTCCAGAGGCGTTCGTCTGCTTCAGGACAATGCGCCGGCTCATGCAGCTCATGGCTCCATCGTCCTTGCCCAGCAGTGCGGGTATGAAATCATGCCCCATGCACCATACTCACCGGACTTGGCACCGAGTGACTTTTTCCTGTTTCCAAACATGAAGAATCCGCTTCGTGGACGTCGTTTTTCTAACGACCAGGACTTGATTACTGAACTGGAGATGTGGTTCCGGGCCCAGACGGGGGTGTTCTACAATCAGGTCATCAGGAAGGTGAAGAAGAGATGGGAGAAGTGCATTGCCTTGAGGGGTGAATACATAGAGAAGGACTAAAGTTCACACCAATTTCCAGGTACGTGCCTTGACTCCTTCATACTAAAATGCAAAACTTTTCGACCGCCCCTCGTATGTAAAAACAAAGAGGTGACTTTTCAATTGCCCAGTACTGTAGTTTATCTACTCACTTGATCAACAAAAGTTAACGTTCAGTGATGGTCGATCAAAGACAAGACAAGCAACTCCATTGTGATGTTGAAAGCGGTTGCTGATCCCTGACGAACTGCAGTATTCTCTTTTGTTTTTGTTTGTGTGTTTCTCTTTTCGGGTGGCGCAACTGTCGTCTTGAATTTCGTTTTAAACTCAGACATGTCCTTATCGCTTTGTTAAAAATGTTTCAGCTGTCTCACGCAATCATGGCTCTCTAAAACGCCCGGTCTCTGCTAATATATTATATTTTCTGTTTTGTTGTTGGCTCTATTCCGTGTCTTGTTAAATTGTCCAGCCCTAAATTTCCTGGAATTTAAAACTGCGTTTCTGGAGTTAGTACGGTTTTGTCTTCAGTTTCCCAATAATTACAACAGTAAATTCAATAAACGCCTTGTCCTATTTGGCGTAAGGAAATTTAATGTAACAAATATTGGCAGCTAACCAGGAAAATAATTAGCTTTATGTCTTCTATTTGGCTCTGCTTTGATCATCGTACGAACCACTTCCACTGTTACGTACAGAGCGAGCGATGTTATTTATTTGCAGTAAATTTAAAATACTGTTTTTAAACTTTAGTGTCCTGCTTACTGGCGTAGACGATAACGTCTTTCCAAGCATTATGATCGGTTGCAAATTCTATTAGTTGTATTGTTGATTCTGTTTTGTTATTCCATTCTATATTATATGTATGTTTATACTCTTCTTTCACTCTCTCTCTCTCTCTCTCTCTCTCTCTCTCTCTCCCTCTCTCTCCTCTGTGTGTATGTGTATCTCCCATTTATTTCATGTTGAGTAAAGGTAAACATTACCAAAAAGAGATCAAGTGACAATTCTCAGACTAAAGAACCGGCCATTACGGACTCAAATAACATCTGTACAACAAATTAAACAATCGAATACAGATATGTGCCCGTGTGTGGGGAATACAAACAAAAAGTAGAACAGTGTGGCCTTCCCACCCCAGTTGACGGAGAAACTTATGGTGGCGAGAGACGGACTCCCAGCTTTGTAGATCTGGTTATTTGAGAGCGATCGAAGAAGAAGAAGGAAAATGAGGGTCGTCATAATTGAGTCTTCCTGTGTGTGTGTGTGTGCGTGTGCGTGCGTGTGTGCGTCTGCGTGTGTATGTGTGTGTGTGTGTGTGTGAAATCATATCAAATTAAAATGGAATTCCAGCTCTCTAATTTTAACTGTGATTGACCTTTGCACGGAGTATTCTCTGTGAAAGTGTTCAGTCACCGTTTCAAGAGCTCATGAATTTCTTAAAGACTTCTATAAAACCTCAGCAGTGTGGCCTCCAGGGATTTTATGGCTCGCTCATTAATTAAGTATTCGATTCTCCTTCAGTCGAAAGTATTCATTCCATGCAACTTTGAACAATTTTTACTTACATTCAATGCAGCTGTAAATATCTGTTGCATGTAATATTACTCGCCCCATTAAGTTCCGGGGTCTCTGATGAGGCGAAGAATGAATAGAATTACTGCATTGTCAAGTATTTAGCACCAGACGCCTAACATGACATTGTGCATGGGACTGGCAGCTTCATCATGTAAAACATGTCACTACAGAAACTGTTACTACAAGAGCATACCAATACTTTAGTACATGTTTCCTGTAAGGCTGCTGCAGTGATAGTTACATTTTCCATAAGCAGCGCCGGCCCTAGAGATTTTTCAAGGTAGTTTGAGGTCTGGTAATGGCGACCCTTGTGGCCGGGAACGGCACCATTTATAATGTCTCTGTGGCAGTGTTAGTAGTTAAAGACTTATTTGGTTTTGGTTAATGGTTGATGATTTACTGTCATATCCCAAGTTAGAAGTTTACTGGCTTACAGTCCGCCAGAGATATAAATTTCTCGGTTTCAATCTTGTTATAACCCAGGTCGGTTCGTTCCTCTTATGGTGTGATTGTGTGAGACAGTAGTGGTGTTAATGATTGGTACAGCACAATACTCGACATAGATTCGCAACAAAGGGTCTAGCTCAACTGTAACTAATTTTTCAGCAACTCCTTTGATAAATATCAAGATTTATTGAACCGTGGAAGCTTTTCTTGGTTCTCATGTACATAATTTGGTTTTCGTGTATATCCACAATTTGCCCATGATTTACTGTCATATCCCAAGTTAGAAGTTTACTGGCTTACAGTCCGCCAGAGATATAAATTTCTCGGTTTCAATCTTGTTATAACCCAGGTCGGTTCGTTCCTCTTATGGTGTGATTGTGTGAGACAGTAGTGGTGTTAATGATTGGTACAGCACAATACTCGACATAGATTCGCAACAAAGGGTCTAGCTCAACTGTAACTAATTTTTCAGCAACTCCTTTGATAAATATCAAGATTTATTGAACCGTGGAAGCTTTTCCACAAAACAGCAACATTTATACAATTCAGTGGTCACAGTGGTTCTCATGTACATAATCCGTTTCGTGTATTATAAATCCTCCACAATTTGCTTCAATCCAGCAGGGATTGTAATATTGGGTTATGAAAACTATACCCACAATGAACAATTGGGTATAAAAATGGACAAATGGAAAATTCCTGGGGGACCTGGATTTCGCAGATGATGTAGCATTCTTAAGTTCAACACCAAGACAATCCCAAGAAGCAATAAATAATTTGTGTCATCTCTCGGTTAAAATAGGTCTCCAAATAAATGCCTCTAAAACTAAAGCTATGAACTTTTCTAACGAGACCTTTGATATCATCTTGAACGGGGGAAAAACTACAGAAAGTTGAAAGTTTCAATTATTTAGGCAGTAAAATGACTCAGGATGGTGACACAGCAAGAGAAATCCATACTAGAATTGCTTTGGCAGCTTAGCGCCTTCAATAGATTATCTAACATTTGGAAATTACGATCATTGAATATACATACCAAGCTTCGTCTGTTTAATTCAAATGTTATCTCAGTGTTAACATACGGCTGTGAGAGTTGGAAAATAACAAAATCATTGGAGAACAAGCTGATACATTCGAGAACAAATGTCTTAGAAAACTCATGAACATCAGTTGGAAAGAATTCAAGACTAATCGACAAATAAGAGAAGACTCTAGGCAGAAATATGTCTCCGACTATATAAGGAAAAGACGATTGTCATATATCGGTCATGTCCTACGAATGCAAAACAACAGAATACCACTACAGGCGCTCACTTGGGTTCCTGAGGGTAAGCGGAAAAAAGGAAGACCAAAAGAAACACTCAGAAGAACAATAATAAGAGAAGGAAGAACGTTGGGCCTAAATAATGTGCAAGAGCTAAGAGGAGTGGCGTCACAACGAACAACCTGGAGAGCACTGGTTTCTGCCTTATGCGCCGTGTTTGGTGCTTAAAGAATTTATTATTATTTATTTTTCTGCCGCCCTCTAATAATATGTATGAATATATAATACACTGTTTTTAATATGTCTTGATTTTTTATTTCATATTTATTTATCTCCAACTCATTCTGTCCTCTTCTATTTCCAGTCCCCACTAATATTACGTTTGGGTAGTTTATTGTTCAGTTTCGTATTTTAGTTTCTTAGTATGTATTGTGTACATCCGGTGGAGCCATTTCCTTTTCCGGGCACGCTCGTCTGTTCGCGGGCAGCAAAAGTGTTAGGACTTCGATGCATTTAGGGAAGTACCTAGGTTTTATTATTTTTATATTTATTTAGATTCTTACGTGTCCTATCTAGCCTTCACTTTCTTTCCTTTCCCTGACGAATGCCTTGTGGCCGTAACGTTGGCTATTTTGTCTTTTGTCCTTGTAAGACGAATTACCTTTTTTTCGATTTTTTTCACACCCATCTATTAATATTCCTTAACATCTGTATTTTCCTCATCTTTCTTTATTGAAGTTATTTTAATACAGGACGCTTTAGGTGGAGGGGCCTCTACTTGTATATTCTCTTCTTCCACTAGTTTCATTTGTAGCCTTACTTAATCCTAGCATGTCTTTGACTTAGGCTGAAATAAAAAGTTTGTTCGAGCTACTTACTTGTGTACCACAAAGTAAGAAAATTCTGTTTCACACAGATTTTTCTTCATATGAAGGAAATACTCTCTTGCGTCTGCAAATACTTGAAGAGTAAGGAAATACACTAAGGTTCTTGTTGAATATCTCAACGGAGGAGCCTAGGACTTTTTGTGACAGACCGGGGGAACGCCAGGTTGTTCACCACGCAAGGTTAGAATCCCGTCCTTTATGCAATGGCTCTTTTCTACAACTGACTTTCGGAAAATTATTTCTGAACGCCTTTTCGGTAGTGCGAATTCTGGCTACAGTTTCATTGGACAAACTATTATTTTGTTAATTTATTTACTGGTCATTCTATCAAGCGATCTTACAGGGAGTAAGGCTATACCCATTTACGTCACTATTTGCTATGGCAACTCCCGCCGAAAGTAGCGTTGGTATCCGAACATGGTGTCAGTACATCTTATGTCATTCTATACTCAATGTATCTCGTGTTTATGATTCACTACGAGATATCGTAACTGCACTGTTTACTTTCTATAGTGGTTAATAGTAATTTCTATTATTTTATTATAATTAGTTATTAGCACGAATAAATGCAATGGTAGAAGGTCATGCCCTCACTCCATCCCGAGCAGTACTATATGTACTCTTAGGAGACTCAATGTCGTGTTACTCAGTTGGATCACACTGTGATTTCTGAAAGTGATAATTATTTTAGCATTTTAGAAAAACATAAATTTATCGTTTAAAAATATTATTAAAAGATTTGAAAAAAAATCATGTTGAATTACAGATGGCTGTTCAATGCTTTTTTTTTTTTTTTGGGGGGGGGGGGGGGGGGAATAATATAGACAAAGAGAAAAACGATCTGTTATGTGTAAAGTAAATAGTTATATGTAAAGTAAATAGTTATATGTAAAGTAAATAGTTATATGTAAAGTAAATAGTTATATGTAAAGTAAATAGTTATATACTGTGAACAATTCTGTTTGATTTGTCTTGTTCTGCTTAAATGTTTATGTTTTTATTAATATTATTTTTAATACATTTCGGCCCCTCCCCCCAAGTCGGCACCAGGCTTGACAACACCACTGGCACCGCAGAAAAACCAACCCTGTCCGTCCATAAGTTATAATAAAAGGGAGATTATTTTAATAATGATGAAAAAGAGATGGGAAAACCTTGAGTTCATGGCGCGGAACAGGCAGACGTGGGATACGTCTGTTGAAAGCTTTTGTTCCTTTGGAAGAAAAGAAGAAGAAGAAGAAGACTGTTAATTCTGTTTTTTTTACATTGTCTGAACACATGGAACTTTCCATTTAATTACTTCTAATAACTACATTATTTTGTCATGAACACGTTAAATCCTGGATTTTGACTTTCCAATTGCGCTTTCTGTGTCTGCTTTCTGAACAGGTATTCAGAAAATTAGGGTATCATAGTTTGTTTTCACCAAAATGTTATCAGGTAATTATTAAATTTTGATGAAAATTATGATCTAAAATCAAATTAAAGACAAAATTAAACAATTTTGGAGAACAAATTAAAAGCAATGAAATGTTTCCCTTTTTCGGTTTGGTTTGGTTTGGTTTTAAGGACTTTCTTCATTGCACACGGACAACTCCATCAGTGCTCTGATCTCCTCCCTTAGATCACACAAGGAGAATCTCAGCACAGTGCACGAACTCCGTAGCACCGTAGTACCCCTAATTTTCTTTCTTCATCTGTAAGTACTTTGACAACAGGCGTAGGTGATAATATTTCTCCACAAGTTCCCGTCCATAGCGCGATTAATCAATTCTGTCTTTCCGCGCCACGATCCCAACTGCCCAATATCTTTTCTCTTTGTTGTTCTGTGTTTTTCCTTCAATCTTTACTCTTGTAATATTATTTTCCAGCTTTCTTTTTCTCCTAACATCCCAAAAAAAGACAGTGGATTGCTTCGGTCTGAGAAATAAGCTTACCTTACGCATTGGATTCATTCAGGACATTTTAATGACTCTCTTAATAGCTGTGTTTCTAATGTTGTTAATATTATATACACCAGCTGATGCCCCTGGCTTGTCCTCTATGCGACTCATTATATTTTCTCTGTACAGACTGAACAGTAATTAAATATAAAATGAATATTATAGATGGAAACATTGTAAAGATAGTGATATAACAAGACGCACGGATGTCTCCTTTCTGTTGTTTTCAACTAAGTCTTTTACATCTCACAGACATTGTAACAGTAATTCAATGGTTGTACTTGATATCGCGTTTACAACAGTTTCTATATCTCTGGAGGTGAGCCGCGCTGGTGTAATGGTTACCACACTGCGCTGGCGATCGGGTGATCCAGGTTCAAGCCCGGGCGTGAACATTTGAACGAGTGTCGTCGACCTGGACTTGGACTGGATTAATTCGAGCCCTGGCGGAGACATTTGAAAGAGTGTCGTCGACCAGGGACTGGCGGCTCCTGAGCCGACCCAGCTCTAATGGGTACCCTCCGAAGACGGCGAATATCTGCCTGAATGGCGAGTGGACACCTGTTAGTGTGTAGGGAAAAAAAGGATACTCACGTAAAAATCAGTCTCAGGTTAAATATACGAGTATTAACCGGAGATTCTCGCCTCGAGTAATAGCGGGCGTACGTTTAAAAAAAAAAAGTCCCTCTGGAGTATATGCATTTGTTTATGTGCTTTTGTTTTTTGCTTACTTACTTAGTCGTTCCCTTTCTACCTTGGGGTATAGAGGTTTGCCTGAGGTGACTGAGAGCGCTGGTGTAATGGTTACCACAATTTGATTGATCCAGGTAGCCCGGGCTGTGAACATTAATTGTCTGCTCTGGACTTTCGAGAATGGAGTTTTTGAAAGAGTGTCGTTCGACCAGGGAAGACCCAGCTCTAATGGTAATGCCGAAGACGGCGAATATGTGCCTAATTGGACACTGTTTGTGTTTACTCACGTAAAAATTATGTTGGTAAATATACGAGTAAAACACTTCTCGCCTCGGTAATAGCGGGCGACGATTAAAGTCCCACTGTGGAGTATATGCATTTGGTTATGGGCTTTTGTTTTTTGCTTATCTTGTTTTGGGGTATAGAGTTTGTTGACGCCATAATATTTGATTTTAGGGCTGTATTAATTGCTGCTCGCTTTGAGAATGGTTTGTTCCCGTGGAAGGTTAATGCCGAAGCGTTGTGTATTATGTTTGTTTACTCGTAAATTTTGTTGTAAATCAAAACACTTTTTGTGGAGTTGTCGCTGACCTGTGCTTAGGTGGGGAGCTTATCTTGGTTTGTAAGAGTTAGTTGACGATATGTGTGTAGTAGATAAGTGAGATAGTAGTTAGGTGTTTACTACATGAGCTATTTCGTGCTGGGTGTGAAAATGTTTATAGTTCGAAATGAGTTGTTCTTGTGTGTCTGAGTGACCGTTTTATGGTCCTGTGTGAAAATGTTTATAGTTCGAGATGAGTTGTTCTCGTGTGTCTGAGTGACCGTTTTATGGTCCTGTGTGAAAATGTTTATAGTTCGAGATGAGTTGTTCTCGTGTGTCTGAGTGACCGTTTTATGGTCCTGTGTGAAAATGTTTATAGTCCGATATGGGGTTTCCCGTGTGTCTGAGTGTCCGTTATATGGTCCTGTGTGAAAATGAGTAGCGACCAAAGGCTAGAAGAGTGCTGGGTTTTGAGGAATGGGCATAGTCAAGCTTATATGTCATAGCTTGTATTATGGTGGCTGAGTGGCCTGCGAGACATGTCTCAGACAGACTGTACGTCTGTCGTGAGGTTGCTATTGTAAGATTGTATTGTGAGTGATACTATATCATGAAAACAGTTGCGGATCTTATGTGGTAAACCATACATGTCATAGATCTATTGTACTGATTTTTACTGAACGTGAGTTATGAGCGCCAGTCGGATATCCTGCAAGATTAGGGCAGAGACCGTGGGTAATATCTTCCGACGTTCATATGGTGAGGAACCAAGTGCGTATTAGTTGAATTGTACACCTGTAGCACAGGTTCAAATGTGGGTTGTATTGATTACAGCAGAGCCGGATTAACGTAGTAGCACAAGTAGCATATGCTACGGGCCCCGCGCTTTTAGGGGCCCCGCGCAAATAAATATGTACATAATTTTTTGGTCATCTAATACGAGCGTTAAACTAATGATCTTGTGATTTATGCCATCTTTAGCGCCTTTTCATTTGGTGTCACGAAATTGTGAGAGAAAGAGCATAAGAGGGTGACATAGTGTGACTCTTCATTATTTTTATCTTAACTGTTTGCGGACGGAAGCCATTTAAGTGGCGTAGAAAATTTGGTCACGTTTGGACGAAAGCCACTTTTTTGGCTCTAGGCGACTGCCGCTCTAATTTTGTTTCGTTCTTTGTGAAATGAATTTGCATTAACAATAAAAACTAGAATTTAGGAAACGGAAACTTCCTGTTTTAATTGATGTATACGGCGTGCTCGCACTCTCTTTCGATCTTGATTAAAATTTCTTGATTTGTAAGGTTAGAAAACTCAAAAAATGAGCAGTAGACACAGAGACACAGGCTGTGTGTGGTCCCGGTTGCCGGGTCCTCCCAGCATAGTGGAGGCAGCGAAGGGTGCTGTGCCCGTACCAGATTACTCTTTTTCGCGGACCTTCGGTCCCGAGAAAATTATGGCTGGACTGACGTCTCGGTAACGTAGTGGTTTTATAGCGGTAGAAGGAGAGTACACACGAGGGCAAGTTCGGGCACAGCGGGCTGATCAACCGCTTGCTAGTCACATTGATTACGGAAACAACAATTAATATTCTGTTGTACCAATAAACGCCTTTAGGCGTAACGGAACAACGGATAATTTCTTGATGCCCTAAGACGCCGCAAGGCGTAATGGCCACAGACTGCTTGGTCGGTCGACGGTTAAGGACGGAAGAAGAAGAAGACACAGAGATATTGGACGTAATTATGCTTCTGGAAGTGAAAAACGTAAAGCGAAGGAAGAAAAAGAAAGAAGAGATCAACTTGTGATATCAAAAACACGTAAGCTGACAGAATATTTTGATGTTCATGGTGGTGGTACTCTAACCGCTGAAGCTGGAAGTACAGGAACAACTATTAATAGTGCAGGCTGTGCAGCAGAAAACATGCAGCAAAACCCAGTATACACTGAGTATGAATGTCAAAGAATAAGTGAAACGAAGAAGTACTCTAATGATATTGGTGACTGGCCGAACAATATAGATGACTGTGAGCGTGAATATTGGATATCCAAGGGAAGTGAAAAATGTCAACATGTTGATAGTGCCTTTTTTCATCCTTGCGATTGTATGACACTGAAAAGAAAACTCGATACTGTCAGAAGTCTTATTTTACACATATTCATAAACTTACAGACAAGCAACATGCAAGAAAATGGTTATGCTATTCAGAAAGTAAAGGGCGCATATTCTGTTTCCCATGCAAGCTTATGAGTTCAGAATGTTCATCAAAGTTTACTGTGGAAGGGTATAATGACTGGGAAAATGCAAGCAATTTATTGCGTCGACATGAAGAAAGCTCCTCACATAGACAAGCTTTAATTTCACTGTTGATGCGTAAAAACAAAGGTGAACGTGTCGATTCCCAACTTGTGAAACAAATGGACATTCAAGAAAAGTATTGGCACAAACTTCTAGAGCGAATAATTGAAGTTGTGAAGTTTTTTAGCATAACGAGGCCTTTCATTTCGTGGCAGTGATGAAATTGTTGGGTCCCCTTATAACGGGAATTACTGGCCAAGTTTGACCCTTTTCTGGCAGAGCATACAAGTACTCATGCAAACAAAGGATTTGGACATACTTCATATCTATCTAAAACAACGTGTGAGGAATTCATCAATCTGATTGGATCCAGCATACTGGATCACATTCTCTGTGAAGTGAAGAAATACAAGTATTATTCCGTTTCATTGGATTCTACTCCAGATATATCTAATATGGACCAGCTGACTTTGACTCTGCGCTACGTTTTGCCATCTGGACCAGTTGAAAGATTTGTGACATTTTTGGATATGGAAGGTCATAGTGCTGAACAGCTTACTAAAAGTCTACTTAATTTTTTAAAGGCAAATGACATTGATATTAAAGACTGCCGTGGTCAAAGTTATGACAACGCCAACAACATGAGTGGCAAGTTTATAGGATTACATGCACAAATTAATTGATAATGATAATTACTATGCAAATTAAAAATGTATGTGTTCAAATATATTTGTGTAGTTTTATTGTTTTTTTTAAATATAGGGCCCCTTTCTTAACATATGCTACAGGCCCCGCACTAGCTTAATCCGGCCCTGGATTACAGGGGTCAGAGATTGAACCCCGCGGTGTTGATGTATCTTTGAAGCATGTAATCGTTACTGTAGTATCTGTCCCTGGAAATTAAATGTGGCGACACTAGTGTTGTCAGCCATTCCTTTCTTTCTCTCTCTCTCTCTCTCTCTCTCTCTCTCTCTCTCTCTCTCTCTCTCTCTCTCTCTCTCTCTCTCTCTCTGTTCTTTGACATATTTCACATATATGGAAAACATGCAAACCGACACACACAGAGGCACATACATATGCATAAGGACATAATAATACAAGAAGACACACAAATGCATGCTGACCCACACGTACGCAAACAAATACAGATGTCGACCTCTTTCATAATCCATCAAGTTTATCTGTTAATATCTAGATCTTCACAGCTCCCTTATTAATATTTTGTCCCTAAACACCATTTTTTTCTTTTTCAAACTGAGACCATTCATGGATGTCAAGTTTCCGGTCGTCTGTTACATGAGAGCTCAAAATGTTAATTTTCTTTCATGTTCTAAATGTATTCTGTTGTGTCTATCGCGAAAGTCAAAGAGCACCCAGTGCATAAACCCCAGAGGAATTTAGTGTCTAGATTTTCGCAATAGACTCCCCGTGCAAGACCAGCTGTTGAGTGATGAGCGGTATAAGGAATACGGAAAGTGAGAAATAATGCTCCGCTTTTTCAATTCATTTAGGAACATAGAATCGTTACGGATTGTACATACATTGAAGAAACTTGTTTTATATCATTACAAAGCTGTTTTTGTTCCGGAACGTTGAGGGTAAGACAAGAAGAGAGAGTCAGAAAAGCACTCGAAAAATGAAACAAGAGATAAAGGGAAAAAGAAGACATGTAATCTCAACCTGGACTTATACAACCGAAGGCAAAGCATCTAACTTTAAGCAGCACGTTCTCATCATGGAGGTGAACAAGATTCCCATAGCTAATTGACAACATAAAAGAAGTTTAAAAAAAAAAAGATGTATGCAGCTACAGAATGAAACAACGTATATATATATATAAACTAATTAGCATCAACAGCTGCAAAAAAGTGGAAGAGAAGGCATTTACACAAAATTACATATACAGCAACTGTATATCACAGTATCCACAGGGAAATTTTCAAACAACTTCAAAGTTGAATAGAAGCACTAAAAACAAGGACAGCACGCATTGTGGAATCAAAGATAATATTGAAGCTGATTACGTTCCGAACAGACACCTTCTTAGTCTTAATCTACAAAGGACCCATAAAAACAGCTAATTAGACACCGTCTTAGAAGCATTAAGGAAAACCAGTTATTCAAAAAATTGAAAGTACAGTGGATTCCTGCCCACAGCTTGATGCAAAACTAAGAAACAAGATAAGACTTGCAATAGAAGGAAATACCAAATCCTGAGGACAGGCCAACTTGTGAAGAGATAACGCAAAAATAAAATGGCATAGAGAACACCCCGAGTCGGATATAACAGAAAAATACTACCCTATACCAAGTGGTGATCAAGTGATAATTTTCAGACTGGAATACCATCTATTCAACAAGTTAAAGTCAGGAACTATCGACGGGAGTAAATATGGCACTGATAACATGACTGTGGAAGATCGGCTTCAAAGATGCCCAACTTATTAGGAACAGACAAAGCAGATATGGCCGTCACCAGAACCATTCCTAGAAAAACTATATGCAGATGCAAATAGCCTCATGCTGACCACTTCTTTCTTTGAAAATGTTCGAGTAGACGTCCGAGAGTGTACGAAGAGGAAGAAGACTGAGAACTGACCACTGCAGAGTCAAGAAGCGCATGTTCAACAAATTTACATTCGGGCAAATTCAGTTGGGAGTGTTGCCTTCAGCAACCCCTTTGATTGAGAAACTATATGGCGATGAAAGAAACCTGAGACAGATTGCCAATTTTGCGATATGAGAGAAATGTATGTGGTTATACGAGAGCGAACAAAGAGTGGAAGAATATCACGTGAGGTTTTTCTGTATAAAAGATGTTTATGATATTTAGCTCAACTTATAATAATACGTGAGATCTGTATTGGCCAATCCAAGGCTTCTGTTATTCTGACTGTTCTGTCAATAGCAAATTAGCAGTGCTAAGAGAATATCTCCATGATTTGAGTCAAAAGGTCAAGGTAGTTCCATAGGAAATACGACCGTAGGGGAGTGAAGTGTTAGAGACTACATTATACTAGGTCCAGCATCGAGAGGTGGGGTGACCAGTTCCCTTCCTCGCTGCCTTTTCCTTCTCTAACTCAAAGAGCAGAGTCAGATACCCATTTGCAGCTAGGTAAACTGGAGCGTGTCGGTACCATAATTCGAACCCGGCACCATTGCCGCGAGAGACCAGTGCTCTAACCACTCTGCCAATCGGACGCTCTGATGAATAGAGTATAATATAAAAATCATGGCGTTTAAACCGCTTGAAGTGTTCACCAACCGAATCTGGTACAGCTGACTACTTCTTCAATAGCTATTACTCACTATAACTCATTTCGTCACACTGTATCTGTGATCAAACGAGAGAACAACATACTTTTGACAACGATGTTGAAGCGGGTTGTCTCCCTTGCTCTGCAGTAGATTCCACGAATGACCACCATTCGAGTAAACGGATAAGTTTCCGAAGATACCTCATCGCTCAAGATTACTCTTGGTAAATATGTAAATAGGGGTGCAGACACCAATTTCACTCAACGAAGTGATTAACTTCAATTAAGGAATTATATTTACATATAACGAAAAATTTATTTATGAAATATTTGATCAACAGGGTTAAAATGAATAAAATTGATGTGTTAGAAAAAGTTCATGGCTTGTATATCTTCCTCAGAAGACATTACTATATGGTGGAGTTAAAATAAGATATAGTACATTCACAGAGGCTGGTATGTTTGGACTTAGCTTTGCAGATGGCTGCAGTGAGTTGTCTTTGGGTGCTGGTTTTCAGTGAAGGCTTGACTGTTCCTTCTCAAGTCAGGAATCGTATAAGGAGGGTGGTAGCATGTTCGCTGCTGTGTAGGAGTAACATTCAAAATGGTTGCCTCTTTGAGTGTCCTCAAGACCCGTCTGTTTTAGATGGTGCACAGCGTTGAACTCTGGTAACTAGTGCAGAGACTGGGAGATAAAGAAAATAGTACCTCTCTTAAGTATTATGTCTCCTGATGTAAGCATCAGGCGACCTCTGCTTTTTTCCATCAGTTTATCTTCCTCTAAATGTTTATGATGTACGTGAGAATGAATTCTCAGACCATTGAGACATATGAACAAGTTTAGGAGAGTGAAAGACCAGTGCATCTTTCACACATATATATATATAACAAATTTGAATTGAGAAATGTTGACAAAAGTATCTATCTATCTATCTATCTATCTATCTATCTATCTATCTATCTATCTATCTATCTATCTATCTATCTATCTATCTATCTGTCTGTCTGTCTGTCTGTCTGTCTGTCTGTCTGTCTGTCTGTCTGTCTGTCTGTCTGTCTGTCGGTCGGTCGGTCGGTCGGTCGGTCGGTCGGTCGGTCGGTCGGTCGGTCGGTCGGTCGGTCGGTCGGTCGGTCGGTCGGTCGGTCGGTCGGTCGGTCGGTCGGTCGGTCTATTTATATACCATGACGTCATCAACATCCTCCTTCTGCTCCCTTAGGAGCCTGGGGCTACCTCTGCTACTGCTTCCTACATCACCCCTAGTGTGCCGATGGTCAAGAAAATACGGGCCTAACATCTTATTCCCAGTATGCCTCTATGGGTGTGTAACGGGATCCTTTACCTTTTTACCTATCATATAAGTACCATCTCTTACTTCTTTCTTCCATCTATTTTTAATCTGGGCAGACTTAAATGTTGTCACATCTGCTGGTCGCTACTTTCAAGACAATAACTCGTATCTGTCAAAATACGCCACTCTGAATGGGATGTCCAGACACATAAATGCTGATAATAATACTCCCTGACCATCGCCTGAGTTTATCAACAAACAGCTTAGCCTTGATGGAAGGAATACTTGCTTCTATCAATAGCCCGCCTGTTTAAACAATAAGCCGGTAACAAACGGCAAACCAAATGTTGATTTCATCGTATTGTTCCACCTGGCAAATCGTTTACTGTTCAAATCAGATGATAGCATGCCATGTGCGGTCAAGCCTAATACGTATGGATTAATGAGGAGTGTCGCCTCCAGAGGATAAGATAGTATCGGTAGATGAAGGCGTATACGCAATATAATACACGGGTGAAAAAGAAAAAAGGAATGGTCGAATATGTGACGCTCTTACGTTCTATCCGTTTCGTCACAATTGTTTTACTGAAATACAGTCTCTTCCATTCTTATTGACAGTATATGATGTTCTATACTTTCAGTAGTCACGTGTCATGACCTTCATCCTCATAATCTTTTAATTATTCTCAATCTAAAGAGCAAGACATCCTTACATAAGGTTCAGTAAACTAATAACATGGACTTCTAATGAGTTTCGAGGGCGCAAGCTATAGATAATGTAAAAAAAAACGTGAAAAGAAGAACGCATTGCATCTGTTGTATTCAAGACAAAGGTGAAATATATGTCACCTAGACCTTCCACCAGCAAGCACTGTGTTCCATAAGAAACGAAAAGGAAGATCTTAGAATCTGCTTCTCAGCATTCACCACTTTCCTCGCCCCTCATAAAAATGTATATCTAGCATTCCAGCATGCACAGCAATAACACAGCTGATTTCACACATCGTCTTACTGCTCGTGGACTCGATACAATTCCCAGCAGACTGAGCACCGCTTTATATCTTTCGAATCTCGCCATTTTGACGCCAAGCTCATAGTTTGACAAACGGTTTTCTTTATAAAATTCCAGATAGGCCCGATTCCTATTTCAGAATTCTGACATTCTTAGAAAAGTGTGCGTCAATACAAGGGCATTTTGAAGGATCGGATTTGTCGAAATAGGCTGCTGATTCGTTAGGAATAATAGACCTGGCTTTGGATGTTGCAAAAGGGAAGAGAGTAAGAGAGGGGGCTATAGACAAGTTCGGTGTGAACAACCCACAGGGTGTCAGTTTAAATCTTGATTGATGATAAAAGAGGAACATTAAGTGTGAGTTTTCATTATTACGGGACACAGGTGCTAGGCAACGCAACATGCCTATTCATAATTATTATTATCCATTTCGTTCCTTATAGAGCATAGAACTACAACTGCAGCTGGTCTCTTGACAGAAAGTATGCTTCAAGAATTCACATGTTCTTACAGAGGTGTTTTCTGTAGTAGTTTCTTTTACATGATGAGGTTGCTAGCCTCCTGCACAATTCATATCATCCGCCTTGTACGACAGGCCTGAGGGAGCAATAGTTCTAATCGTGCATAGCCCCTTCAGAGGCCCCCGGTAGGGGCAACACGGGGAAACGCACATCATTACAAGAACGAAAACATATTTTCTCGATGCCTGATTGTACAAGCGCCAGGAACAATTGAAACCTAATCTAGAATATTTTTGTTGCCAGTAGCCAATATCCCTGAAACTGGAAGTGACAGCTGTTAAAACACAACACTAAAAGGAAATGAATAGTTTTGCCGAATCATAATAATACAACTGGCAACGAATCGTCCAACTAGGCCAGATCAAAACAAACTTAAACAACTTTATAATGGTAAATAAATAAATATTACACACATAAAGGTACGTTTCCGGCACTCGTGAGAAAGAAAGAAGTAGATAACAGAAAAACAACAGAAGTGAGGGGCTTACCGGGAAATCGAACCCAGGACCTTCCGATCGGTACCATCGCCTAGCTACGGAAGCGAATCACACTATCCTCACTGTCAACTAGGCACCACAAAAATAGCGCTTTGTAGACAGGGGTCATTAGCGCGATTTGCAACACGGAACACCGGATATATACCTAGGGCGATCCAGACTAATGACGCAATCATTTATGTTGTCCCCCTATTATACAGGATAGATCAAGACCTTAATACTGTGTCTAGAAAATGATAAAAGAATGAGAACCCAAATCTACATACTCCATTACATTTTCTTCCGGTTTCCCTTGACTTCTTGTTCTTTATATGTTTCCTAATGTTACGATGTTTTCAAGTACATCTCGTCTCATGACATATTTAATGAAACTCGGATTTCCTTCCATAATTTTATCGATTACATTTCTTAAGCTTTCTCAAGCTTCTTCAATATTAGATGGTGAAAAGGATAATGCCCACTGTAAAACACCATCATGGTAAAAGAAAGAAAAGTGTTGAAACCACCTTCAGTCAACCTGCGATTCCCATACGACACGTGATTTATTAGTCTGTTTTGTAGTTAGGGCTTAATGTTACCTACTTATAAAGACGCACTTAAATTTGTGTCATATTTGTGTCATAAATGGGTGCTTCCGTAGAATAAAAGGATTAAAATGGTATGACAAGGTCACCAACGTGGAACTCATGACAAGAAACAGACAAGTGCCAGTGGAACAAGAGATGAGAAGAAGACGATGGCGGATAGGACACACACTGAGGAAACCTGTTGATAGCATTACAAGGCAGTCCTTGTTCTGGAACCCCAGGGCAAGAGAGGCAGAGGTAGACCAAGAAGCACATGGAGAAGAGAGCTGGAAACAGAGGTGAAAATGTTGAGGAGAATGTGGAAAGAACTTGAGATGATGGCACGTGACAGGAGGACTTGGCGTGTGTTTGTTGAAGGCTTATGCTCCTTTGGGAGCGGAGGGTTATGATGATGACGGTATATATATATATATATATATATATGTTGTGTTTTTTGGCTTTAAGGACTACCTTGATTGCACATGGACAACTCCATCAGTGTACCGATCTCCTCCCTTAGATCACTCAAGGAGGATATCATCACAGTGCATGAACTCCGAAGCACCGGCGAGGATCCCAAAGTGTATATTAAAGAATCACACATTCTAAAAATATTTTGTGAAGTTTCTAACTTTTAAATTTTGTTAGGGCAGCGGCTCTATGGCCTACTCTTTACGATTTCCTACTGACTAGGGATTTTTAACATGCGCAGCTTGCACACAGGACCTCCTATTTTTCGCTCTTATCCGAGAAGGCTAGTCATCCGATCTCACTACCCTGGAGATCAAGCGCAAGTATGACATCGTTAAGAACCACTGGTTTTGAAAAAAAGTATACTCCCTATGCTGGGAGCGAACCAAGTTCCTTAAGAATTAGAGGCATAGGCCATACCTCTGAGCCACTCTGAGCGACTCCTACCTCTGAATGCTGGAGAGTAACAGAAAATGACATGTCCAAATTGTCGTTTTCCACATTGTAATAATGAACATAAATGGTGTATGTTGTAGACACTCGGCAGACATTAAGAAGCAATTAGACACGAGAAAAGTAACAGAAGTGATAGACTTGCTGGGAAATCGAACTCAGTACCATCTGAATGCTCCATCGACTCGCTACGGGTGTGAGTCGTGCTTATCCACACTGTCAACACAGTACTCAGATCTTTCTACACGACCTAATAATGGTTCATACCAGATTTTAATAACTGAGCTTTCAATGGTCTACTGAAACATTTGGTCTTGAAGTGATTGTTAAGGATAAGCGTACACAAAAGGCTTGATTAAACCGTCTATTTGACCCCGTGCTGGCTGTGGAACAACCGCAACGGACAATGGAATTCAGTATAGTAAGTCTGTGTGAAGCAAAATCTTTACTGCCATAACAACTTCAAGCTGGCAGATTGGGAAAATAACCAGGAGCGAAGAGTCAGTTCAGTGCTTGCTTAGACGGTGCAGTAGGCTCAGTTCAATTGCAGGCAAACAAAAGGAAATTAAGACACTTGGGAGTCATTACACCCCCCCCCTCCCCCCGAGCGTCAAGAAGGTAAAAGGACGACGCATCTGATGATCAGATTCTTCCTGTTGTAGAGCCCTGTACAGGTTTTTCACTGTTAAACATGAAGATGATATTCTAATTTAACAGAATATAGATCAAACAGTTTAATGCAAATCATCATTCAAAAAAGAATATATCTTCAAATACCATGCCTTGTGCTGTAGGCGATCATGTCCCTCCACATCTTCATATCTCCAGTAATATTTATCAATTATGTTGTTGACTTCTTTCTATGAAGCGATGTCAGACTGTTCAGTTTCTCCTCTCTTTTTCGTCTTCTTCGTGTTTTTCCTTCAACCTTTCCTCTTGTCACGATATATTATAATTGTATTCTTCTCCTAACATACCTGATGAAAGTGGATTGCTTCTTTCTAACATAAAGAATCAGCTTTCTTTTCGCATTGGCCTCTTTCATGACATCCTCCTTAGCCTTATTTAGCTGCCCATGGTATATTTAACATTCTTCTGTAAAACCCCATCTCTGTGGCCTCTAGTGCTTCTACGGAGTCTAAAGTCGTACCATCGCAGCACGAACATTTGAATGCCTGATGCATGCTTCCTGCAAGGGGGACAACCTATAGTGATAGCTCCATTCACCATAAAGAATGAATAGAAAATGATGATGATGATAAATGTATATATCACATATTGATTTGCTGCCATTTGCTTACTGGCAACATCCTTGTCAATCACTAACAGAATATTTGGATGAGCGCCCATTCACGATGTACTGTCACAGCAAGGCGATGGTGCCGTTTGGTTGGTACTAGGTTCGATTCCTGGTAAGTCTATCACTTATATTGTCTTTTATGTTGTCCAGTGCCACCCTTTATGTCCAGCGAGTACCTGTTAATTACCTTTATTTATTTATTTACTTATTTATTTATTATCCACAGGACTCATGTTTCCTTCATTATTCAGTCATTTAAAGAAAGTTCTCTGGTTACGGCGGTCTCGACTTCAGGCAACCCTCCTATTGAATCCGTAGGACCCAGGGCCGTAGATACAGCGGGGGTTTTGGGGGTTCAAACCACCCCCCCCCCCTCCTTTCCCCTTTATTAAGTCCTATCTACGGCCCTGGTAGGACTAATTAATTTTTAATTTCGATTACATTTTTGTTGAAGGCGATCTTCTCTGTTGTTCTGGAACATTCAATTTGACAACAATGTTCCATATAATGTCAATAAAGTGGTTATAAATTCTGGCCATGTTAGTTGAGTTCTTATATGGTTTCATTCAATATTTTTATCGTGTCAATTGGTGTTGCTTTACGCGAATGCGGGGTGGGGTAGAAAACGTGTGAGCAAACATTTGAAAGTTGCAATTATATTGAACTTGTAATTCCATTGACTTGATAAGTCGGTTCATTGAGTCCACAAATATTTAATACAGTTTACACGTCAAGACGATTCATGCATGTTGATCACAAAAGTACATATTATAACTTGAAAATATATGGCATATATATGTAGATATCCTATCAGTCCTTGTCCAATAATCAAATTACTGTATGCAGATTGTCATAGCTGTATGCACGCGCGGTTGGGGTTTTCCAACGGCCGACAGTGAGTCTATGAGTCTGGCAAAATCAAATACTATGGACTGTAATTCATCCTTCCTTAATTTTCACTTTCGTACTGACCTTTAATCATTTCAAATCTTCGTAATAGCAATGGACTGACCCATGTCCGTACTTGCATAAAATATATCTGTATGGCAATACCATGCCCAACATTGGAAGGAAAGTCAGACGCGTCTTAACAGCTTGACGGTCAATGTAAAAAGGGTAGCGTTTCTTAGTTACCGACTGTGTCCTAAACAACGCTATACACGTCATAATCGATCGTGTATGAAGCGTTCAGTAATTGAAACATCTATCGCAATATATTAAATGTCTTAACCTTTACAATTGCACGTCTGGTAACCTTTAGCAGACGGCGTTAATATCATATACCGTAACAATTCCCTGTACACCGGGGAAAAAAAAATCGATAGATTTTTTTTCAATATCTATCCGACTTAACAATTTTTTCAAAAAAAATTTAACACAATTGTGACATATGGCCGACGATGTTCTGAGTAGAACCGTGTTGCGGTCGTGTCAACTAACTATTTGTAATAGTCATCTAACATAAATCACATTATATATCAATATTATACATATTATTATATCAACTAAATAAATGTCCAATGTTAATAGTGAATGAGAAAATTAAATTAAAGTAAGGTCTGTCGTATTAGTATGTCATATAGGAATTAATTTGACTAATTAAAATTAAATTAATTAATTAAACTAAGAGTTAAATTATTAAGGTTCTAATGTAACGTGATGTTATGAGAGAAGAAAAGACAAACTAAGTGAGAAGAAATAGAAAGAAATTCGAATATAAGTTTAAGTTAATTGTGTGTGTTAAGTGTTAGTGAATAATAACTATCTAATTTAACTAACTAAATAATGTATAGGTACATTAAAAAAAATATTAATCTAATACTTGTGTGAGATTTATTTTCTCTTTTCATAATTTCTTCTTTTAGTATTTCGTTCTCTTTTTTGTTCTTTCATTTCATTTTTTTCTCACATTTCATTTTATTGATAATAATTCAATTAAGAAGTTAAGTTAACTAATTAATTAGTATAGGATATGATGATCCATCCGTAGTCTTGATCCTGATGAATTCTTTTAGGCAAAAATGTTCAAACGTTTACGTTGGAAAGAAATGTCATTTATCCTAGCATCCAAGAATTAAGTATACACAGGAACATCAGTTCGGTTTGTCGTCAGACATAAATCCATGATTGTTCAAAGAGTATTCATATCTCGTGTATGGACGTTAGACGAAGTTTGAATGTCTATATATACCTTGATTGTCTTTTAATTCAATTCTGTGATGCATATAGTGTATATAAAGTTTAAATTGAAGGCAAGGTTAGTTCCTTTATAGTTGATACTTCGTTCAATCCAATGTAGTTCTGATTGATGTAGTTTAAGAGTGTCAATGTTGATTATTCGTCGTCAATAGGATTACGTGACAATGCATCTGCCACACAATTTTCAGTGCCAGGAATATGTTCAATGGAGAACTCGAATGGCTGTAGGATGATTGAATATCTGGCAAGTTTCTGGCTTGTATGATTTGATCGACGCAAGGATGCTACAGCACGTTGGTCCGTCTGTATGGTAAAGGGAGCACCGAGTAAGTACTTTTCAAGTTTGGTTATTGCCCAGATCACAGACAAAAGTTCCTTGTCGACTGTTGAATACTTTGTTTCTGCTGGCTTCAGCTTTCTTGAAATGTATAACGTAGGATGTAGAATGCCATCATGGTTCTGGAGCAGGCATGCACCAATGCCGTAGTTACTAGCATCTGTTCGTAAGAAAAATCTTTTGGAAGCATCGGGAAGTCTTAAAATTGGTTCATGCGAGAACAAATTTATAATTTTGTTGAAAGTTTCATTGCATGTACCAGTCCATGTCACCTTCACCGGCATATCTTTTTTTTAACAATGAAGACAATACAGCCGTGATGGATGACAAGTTTGGTATGAATCTACTGTAATATTGAACAAGTCCTAACAAACTCCTGACCTGTTTCTTCGTCTGAGGAACTGCTATGTTTAGAATTTTGGAGACTGTACTAGGTAACGTTCGGATATATCCCGATCCAATGATATGTCCCAAAAAGGTTATCTCATTACACGCGATTTGCACCTTTGTAAGTTTAGCAGTTAGATGATAATTCCTTAGAGTGTCAAAAACATATCTAAGTCCCGAAACATGTTCCTCAAACGACGAACTAAACAAGCATATGTCGTCAATATATGTAATAACGTCTGGTCTACCTGATAAAATTTGTCGCATCAGGCGAATGAAGGTAGCTGGCGCATTAACAAGCCCAAAAGGCATCACATTCCACTGGTATAGACCTTGTGGAGTGGAAAATGCGGTGTAGTACTTAGCCTTTTCGGTCAGTGGTATCTGCCAATAACCTTTAGTTAAGTCTATCTTACTAAATATAGTTGCGTTGGATAGACGTGGCAGTAAGTCGTCGATAAGTGGATGTGGTTCGCTGTCAACTATAGTCTTAGCATTTAATTTTCTATAATCAACACATAGTCTAATGTTATTGTCCTTCTTCCGGACAATCACTAATGGAGAAGAGAATGGCGAATTACTAGTCTCAATGATTCCCAGAGACAACATCTGTTCAAGTTCCTTAGTAGTTTTAGCAAGGAAATGTAAAGGAACAGAATAGGGATGTACACGAATAGGTGTATCATCATTGAGAGTAATGTCATGACTGATAGCCGATGTGCGACCCGGGACGTCGGTCAACACATCTGGATAAGATTGTAATAGATTAGCAATCTGTAGACGCTGTTGCGGTGTAACCGTTGAAGAGATGGTTACATCCCGCCAAGATTCAGTAGGTTGAACTACTGGTACAGGTAACTGTTGCGTGATAAATTCTCGCAACATCGTTTTATTTCAATATCTGTTTTATAACGCAAGGGCAACAACTGCTTGAAATTTATAGTCACTTTTCTGGGTAAGCATTTGTCTTCTCGCGTTGGTATCGAATGCAGTTAAGTTTGAGCTGTGGTCATTTTGCGCTGGACTGCGCATGACTTGTCTTGCTTCTTTGTCGATCGGTTTCCGCCCACCACTAGTGGAGTGAGCGATTTGGAATGGCGAAAGAGATGCCTCGTTGAAGAGGGGATCTCCGCTATTTTTGTTCTTTCAGGGATGTGTAGTCCTCTTAATGGATATTTCGTTTATTCGAGATAATACCTCTAGTGTTTCCCACATGTCGGGAGGCGTGATATTTCTGTGTATTTCATGAAAGCAAGGTAAATTGACTTTTTCATTAACTCTATTGATTTTGGGTCGTGAGCGATTTCGATTCATAGCCTGTCTGCGAAAGTCGTCGTCACGAGATGTTTTTTCCCAGCTCACATGTCGCTGCATTGTACTGCATCGGTTGATGCAGGTACCAAGGACCATTACTTGCTACTTTGTTAAATGAACTAGGTTTGGAAAACCTTTATTATCTAGAGGATATTTTTGAGGACATTATTTATACTTCGGCAGACGTGTCTGTCTTGCTGAAGTCAAACTAAGGAGAGTGAACTGATCTCATACATCTGGTTATCTCCTGGCTGTTATAGAAAAGGATGGAGTTTTCCACCTGACTACATTTACAGCACTTTGAAATATAACATGCATCTGACTCATCATTGTAATGCTGTCTACCGTTTATTGCTGTATTGAATGTTGCTGTGATAATGACTGTTTGATGTGCCTACACATTTGCGTAACCATTTTGTCACTGTGGCGTCCACAATAAATAATGAAGAAAAACGTCAACGGCTGTTTCAAGACTCATTGACTTTATACGTCGTGAGTTTACTGACGTCCTATGTGGATTGCCCTGTTATTGTTGCATGAACATTGTTTTGACTGAACACATCTACACACTACACAAAACCAGACATGCGGATACCATCCATCATCATATGGCATCACGCATCATTTGGTGGCCAGTGTGGGGAGTGTACCCCACAGCAGATTGCTGCTTGGGAACATAATAACATGCAAGCTACAAATGCAGTAGTTACAAGAGCACAAGCTCTACAAACACCCGAAACTTCACTGAATAGTGATAATGAAGTTGATAGCCAAGATAGTCACTTAGTAATCACTCGTGACTCTTTCATAAAATTGCAAGAAGAAGATCCTTCTTTAAAAAAATTCTTCGTTCTTGCGAAGAAAGGTGATCCGAATCAGTATACAAATAGAAAATCTTGGATTGCAATGAGAAACGGCGTACTTGTACGTATGGTACAAGATTCGACTACGTCGGCACATTCGCAAATTCTTGTTCCCAAGAGCATGAGAGTCCAAATATTGCAACATGCTCATGACTCGCAATGTGCTGGACATATGGGTTTTGCCCGTACGAAGTCGAGAGTCCTTGCAGCTTTCTTTTGGCCTTTTGTCAATAAGGACATTCGTATTTACTGCCGATCATGCAAGGTATGTCAGGAGGTCAAATCTAGAGGACCACGACATGCTGCGCCTATCCAGGCTGCTGACATTCCTATTCGGCCGTTTCAGAAAATGGCCATAGATGTTATTGGCCCTTTTAAGGTCAAGTCGGCCCAGAGGACATCAGTTTATCCTTACATGTGTCGATATGTGCACACGTTGGCCAGAGGCTATTCCTCTTAAGAGCATATCTACTACAGATATCGCAGATGCTCTTTGGTTGATATTTTCTCGCTTGGGGTTCCCCAGAGAAATATTGTCAGACCATGGCACTCAACTCATATCTGACACTATGTCACAGGTAATGTCTACCTTACATATTGAACGATCTCTCAGTAGTATCTACCATCCTATGTCTAATGGGTTAGTTGAGCGTCTGAATAGAACGCTCAAGACTTTGCTTGGTAAGATAACTGAAGATCATCCTCAAGATTGGGACAGGGTTTTACCCGCGGCTCTCTTTGCCTATAGAGAAGTCCCTAATGAACACACAGGATTTTCTCCCTTCGAACTTGTCTTTGGCGCGCGTCCACGCGGCCCTATGTCTTTATTACACGATCTCATCACTGCCGATGATATTAGCGATGAAACTCAATCCTCATATGAGTATGTCATTGCTCTTAGACAAAAGATCATTGAGGCATGTAAGCTAGCAACTGCTTCATCAGAAATTGCTAAAGAGAAGGCAAGGCAGTTTGCTAACAAGAATAGATGTCTACGACAACTTTGTCCAGGTGACAAAGCATTCTCCTACTCCCCAGTAGGGAAAATAGACTTCTTATTGCATGGAAAGGTCCGTATGCAATAGTCTCTCGGATTTCCGATGTTGACTATGTGGTCGATATTGATGGAAAGCATAAAACTTTCCACATAAACATGCTTTCGGAATTTCACGAACGTCCGGACTATTTGCTGCCTATTTTCCAGGCAACGGATGATGCTCCTGCACCTCACGGTCATTATTCATCCCTGTCTGTCATTCAGGATGAGGAAGCTACCTTCTCTGATGTCAACCTTCCCCTTCCAGTGGTTCCATTACATTCCACGGAATCTTGGAAAAACGTTTCTGTTTCTCCTAATCTTTCTGGTGACGAACATCGACAAGTCTCGTCGATGTTACAAACATTTCAGGATGTTCTCACTGACATCCTGGACACACAGATGTCATAGAACATGACATAATTCTTACCGACAATAATCCAATTAGGGTTAGGCCGTATCCTATTCCTATACACTTTCAGTCGCAAGTGGAAAAGGAATTGGATGAAATGATTCAATTAAATTTAATTGAACCATCGACTTCACCATATTCTTCTTCCATGGTTATTGTCCGGAAGAAGGATAAGAACATACGAATTTGCGTTGATTATCGCAAATTGAATCAGGTCACAAAGTTCGACGCTGAACCGATGCCTTTGTTAGAAGATCTACTGATTAGACTTTCTAATTCTAGATTCTTCACTAAACTTGACTTGTCTAAAGGTTATTGACAAGTGCCTTTAGCAGAGCATGCCAAACCTCTTACTGCTTTTTCTACACCTAGGGGTCTATTTCAATGGAATGTTATGCCTTTTGGTCTCATGAACGCCCCTGCCACTTTCGTTCGCATGATGCGTCGAATTCTGTCACATCGTTCGGATGTCATCGCATACTTAGATGACATCTGTCTCTTCAGTGATACCTGGGAAGATCACTATTTAGGGTTATATGACTTACTGTCCACTCTACGTGAGAACAATTTGACAGCAAAACCTTCTAAAGCTTTTGTTGGTTTTGGTGAAATCTCTTTCCTGGGTCATCGTGTTGGTCATGGTCTCTTGAAGACAGAAGACCACAATACCTCAAAAATACTGAACATCTCTGTTCCTAAAACGAAGAAACAAGTTAGGAGTCTCTTAGGTTTAATTCAATTTTATGGGAGATTTATTCCAAATTTATCTTCGATCATGGCACCTCTATCAACATTGTTGAAGAAAGGTTCGCCTAATCTGGTCCGTTGGTCTGAAGAATGCCAATCTTCACTAGACCAAATCAAGAATATATTTTCTTCTCCTCCCATCTTAAGATTACCTACTCTTGATAGGACTTTTGTTCTTCGGAGTGATGCTTCATCCACTGGGATTGGAGCAGCACTGATGCAAGAATATGCAAATACTCTGCATCCTGTTATGTACATTTCTAGAAAACTAAATGCGGCAGAGAGGAACTACTCGGTTTTAGACCGTGAGTTGTTAGCGATGGTTTGGTCAATTCTAAAACTACAAAGATTCCTCCTGGGCGCACATTTCATTCTAGAGACTGATCAGAAAGCTCTTACAGCTATTCAGACTAAGAATTTGAAGAGTTCGAGATCCACTCGATATGCTATAGCTCTTCAACCTTTTCACTTCACGGTACGAGCTATCCGTGGTGCGGATAATGTGATGGCTGACATTTTGTCTAGATGCCCACATGACTCCAATTAATACTTCTGTCCTATATTTCCATATATATTACAGAGTCATAACACACCTATATTTCTACAATAGATTAGCACATCTGTACTTACTTTATATGTACACACTATCGTGCTTTGTTGTCATCTTCTTCTGTTCGTTTTTTAAAATGATAGAGGAGGACTGAGTAGTTAATATAAGGGCCGTTAGTTTACTAAACAGCCACAATTATTAATAATGTATTGTACCTTATGAAGCATATTAGTTATTAATTAGCATTATATTGCTTGTACTTTCTCAGAATGTCATTGTTGAGCTGAGGACTTACCTTACGAGTTCTAGATTGTGTACTTACCCTCGGAATACCAGAGCATATGTCCTGGATCGTCATGTAGTTTAACTTTACTATGTACTTATGTCATTACATGTCAAAGAATGTACTATTTAAATTTTCCTATCAGATTTGTACATCCATTTTTAAAGACAATATTAGAGTATGCTGTTTAATGATGATTATAGTAACTTGCATACGTATATTGTGTTTACATGCTAACGTGATGTGTGTTGGTGACACCTCCCCGATGTGAATATTTTTTGAGACATATTTATTTTTCTGTTGAGGTATATCCTCACCAGACACTCTATAATTAGCCTATTGTTTGGCAATTTAGTTAATTATCAGCGCATAATTCGTGCGTTTTGAGCCGCTTATCGCTTGCTCTTTGATATTGGAAAAAAAAAAATATGTTCCACATTTTTTTTTTTATCGGGAGGAGGTGGTGATATGTTGCGTGATAAATTCTCGCAACATCGTTTTATTTCAATATCTGTTTTATAACGCAAGGGCAACAACTGCTTGAAATTTATAGTCACTTTTCTGGGTAAGCATTTGTCTTCTCGCGTTGGTATCGAATGCAGTTAAGTTTGAGCTGTGGTCATTTTGCGCTGGACTGCGCATGACTTGTCTTGCTTCTTTGTCGATCGGTTTCCGCCCACCACTAGTGGAGTGAGCGATTTGGAATGGCGAAAGAGATGCCTCGTTGAAGAGGGGGATCTCCGCTATTTTTGTTCTTTCAGGGATGTGTAGTCCTCTTAATGGATATTTCGTTTATTCGAGATAATACCTCTAGTGTTTCCCACATGTCGGGAGGCGTGATATTTCTGTGTATTTCATGAAAGCAAGGTAAATTGACTTTTTCATTAACTCTATTGATTTTGGGTCGTGAGCGATTTCGATTCATAGCCTGTCTGCGAAAGTCGTCGTCACGAGATGTTTTTTTTCCCAGCTCACATGTCGCTGCATTGTACTGCATCGGTTGATGCAGGTACCAAGGACCATTACTTGCTACTTTGTTAAATGAACTAGGTTTGGAAAACCTTTATTATCTAGAGGATATTTTTGGAGGACATTATTTATACTTCGGCAGACGTGTCTGTCTTGCTGAAGTCAAACTAAGGAGAGTGAACTGATCTCATACATCTGGTTATCTCCTGGCTGTTATAGAAAAGGATGGAGTTTTCCACCTGACTACATTTACAGCACTTTGAAATATAACATGCATCTGACTCATCATTGTAATGCTGTCTACCGTTTATTGCTGTATTGAATGTTGCTGTGATAATGACTGTTTGATGTGCCTACACATTTGCGTAACCATTTTGTCACTGTGGCGTCCACAATAAATAATGAAGAAAAACGTCAACGGCTGTTTCAAGACTCATTGACTTTATACGTCGTGAGTTTACTGACGTCCTATGTGGATTGCCCTGTTATTGTTGCATGAACATTGTTTTGACTGAACACATCTACACACTACACAAAACCAGACATGCGGATACCATCCTTTTCAACAAGAATTCATCAGCATCCTTCAAGAAATTAACATTCTTCAATACAGTCAACATCTTCAAAATTTTCAAAGTACTCGGCGTTGCCCGGTAAAAGTCAAATTTCAATTTTTTGACGGAAACAAGAATTTGACAGTACCCGGCGTTGTTACATGTTGCCGGATAACTCGGACTGCTGTTATCTTTTACGCAAGTCAAGCAAGTTGCTGCTGTCAAGGTTCCAGTGCTGTCGTTTTTTTTTTTGAGAAGGTCAAGTGCCGGTTGAAACGGGTTGTTTTCTGAAGAAGGCCAAGTACCGATTTCCATCAACTTACTTTTGGATTAGAAGGTCAAGTGCCGAAACAACTCAACACACAGTATTTCAGAAGCTCTTGTACCATCGTGTTAGCAGTGGAAGCAGTTCAGATGTGCCATCATCGTTGGAGCTTCGCTCTTTAGGCCGTTGATTGACATCCGTTTTTCTGCTGTTCGACGATTGGAAGCCTATAAGTTAAGTGGCCTGTTTGTATGTAAACTGTGCCCTTATACTTCTGCTGAGTCTTCTGTGTATCATCTCATTCTATATGTTATATGTTTATATGTTATTTGTATATTTATATGTTTATATTTCAGCGGGTTCTCGGTTGGGTGGTGTCTCCGTTAGATTATGCCACGTCATAGAGGTCGTCTATTGTGAGCGTTTTCTGTAGGGTTTGCAAATTTCCGATACTGGAATTTGCTAAGCGACTTCTGTTGCTATTTATGTTAGTTGTGATGACATGTTTTAATATTGTTTTCGTTATTATTTCGCATTCTTTAGTTTTGTTTTGATTTGTTTGTATTTGTTAGCCTCATCTTGACTATATTTTAGTTTCATACAACATTTTTGTTTATACACTGTGGTGTCATGTATTTTGTTTAATTCTATCGTAGATATCGTCACATTTTTTGTGATATTTCATTAATTTCTGCTTTATTTTTAGTTGATTTCTGCGAACGTTTTTGTATTGTTGCTGATCTTTGTTATTGTTTACATTGTTATTGTTTACATTGTTTGTATTGTTTACATTTTCAATGTTTACATTCTGCATGTGTTTACATAGTCATTGTTTACAGTTATAGTAATTAGTTAATGGGCTATGCTAATGCACTGTTACTACTATACTGATGATAAATGAATGATGAATAGTGTCGTGCACTATTGAATGAGAAGTGCACTTATGATCAAGAATTGATTGTTGATATTTCATATACAAGTTCTTTGATTGGAGACTTGTTTCCCACAGAGACTGGGATAATATAAGGTGATGTGAATATACAAGTGCTTAATTAAGACTTGTTACACTTAGGTTTGAAATAAATTAGTTAATTATTTCAGGTTTTGGACTCATATGTTAGACAACATGTCTACATTTGAGCACTTTATTGAGCAGGGTAAATTGCTTGGGAAGACTGGTGATAAGTTAGAAGAATTTGCAACTGCTCGATATGATAAAGCAATGGAAGCTGAACAAAAGAAACTGCAGATGCAGGTGGATGAAAAAAGATTCCAAATGGAAATGGAAAAACAAAAAAGGGAATCAGAAGCTGAGGAAAGAAAACTCCAGCTAGAGGCTGAGAATAAAAGACTTGAAAAAGAGGCTGAAAATAAAAGACTTGAAAAAGAAGCTGAAAATAAAAGACTTGAAAAAGAGGCTGAAAATAAAAGACTTGAAAAAGAAGCTGAAAATGAAAGACTTCAAAAAGAGGCTCAGGCTGAGGAAAGAAGATTACAGAGAGAGTCTGATGAGAGGAAAGAGAAAGCAAAAATGGAACATGAAGAAAAGGTCTTAGCTTTAGAGTTGGAAAAATTGAAATTGACAAGCATGAGTAATGGTAATGATGCAAACAAAGGTTCATCTTCTGGTAAGGCTAATAATGATACTTTTAAGATTAAGTTACCAACATTTAGTCCTTCCAGCGATGACATAATGTTCTATCTGGACAGATTTGAACAAGCATGTACAGCTCATAACATAGACAAAGCAAAATATGTTTATCAGTTATCAGGGATACTGACAGGTAAAGCTCTAAGTATATTAAATATGGTGGATGAACCTGACAAGAACAATTATGAGGTTGTCAGGGCCGCTTTGTTAAAGAAATATCAGCTTAACGAAGACGGCTATCGTCTACAATTTAAAAACATGTTACCTGAAAATGGAGTTGAATTCTCCGAGTTTATTGCAAGAATACGCATTACTTTCTCACGATGGGTTGAACTATCTAAGACGGAAAAAACTTATGAAGGACTTATGGACTTAATACTTAGAGACAAAGTCATGTCGTCTGTCAATGAATCTTTCCTTGCTTTCCTTCATGAACGTAAACCTAAAACAATAAAAGAAATGGAAGATTTCTGTTGCCAATACGTAACTGCGCACCCACACATAACCATGGGTAACTCTAAGGTGAAAGAAGGTTTACCAGTTGCTTCGGCAGCTCCGTATGGTCAAAACTTTGCTCGTAGATCCCAACAAAATTTTGATAGAAAGAGTAGCGGTAATTTCTGTCAAAATCATGGAAATCAATTTCATGGTGATTCTTCTTCGAAGAATTGGAGACAACCTGATAGTACTCGTTACTATCACCCTAATAATTATAAGCATTTCAAAAGAGGATATGGTAATAGAGGTTATTCCTGCCGAAGACCTCAAAACCAAACAAATAGATGTTCGCATCAATGTGAACATGATAGTAATCGTGGAAACTGGAATTCGAACCAGTATAAACAATTACAATAGAGACAATAATAACTGCAGAGATAATAATAACTCTGATAACTTCAGAGGTAATAATAGTCGGGGTAGATCTCAACACAAAAAAAAGAGATATCAGCAGGCTAATGCTGTACAACAGGAAACTGAGGCAGCCTGTAATCATGTGGTTGATAGTAAAAACTTTGACGCTGTCACTAGTTCTGCTTTTGACTTTGAGAGAGCAAACAAATGCCCCCAATGCAGTACTTTATTCGAACCGGGTACCATAACTACTTTGAGTTGTGGTCACCCACTTCCCGCTCTTCCTGCTGCTGTTGCGCATGACGGGAGGGGTTCTTTAATTCTACATAAGGGTCTTGTTAATGATACTCCGGTCTCACTACTTTTCGATTCCGGATGCACCACTATTGGTGTTAGACAATCGCTTGTAGATCCATCTTGTGCTACAGGAAGGGTTATTAAATGTGTCACATTTGGCGGCACTCTAGAAAAATATCCTACTGCTGTAATTCGCATTGCCACTCCTTTCTTTACTGGAGATGTGCATGCTTGTCTCTTACCTAATCCTATTGCGGACCTTATTATTGGTCGTATTCACGGAGTTAGGGAGTGTACCCCACAGCAGATTGCTGCTTGGGAACATAATAACATGCAAGCTACAAATGCAGTAGTTACAAGAGCACAAGCTCTACAAACACTGTACCTCAGGAAAAGAAGATTCTTCTTCCTGGATGACAGATAAGTTAGTATAATGACAAGTGGATACTGTGTTGTCATCTAGTTCATGAAAAATTGACTGTAAGTGTTCAGGACGTGTATGAAATTGCTTGAGCATGTTAATATGAAATATCTTTTTGTGTCCCTTGATATCTAAGACGTAATCAACGTCGGAAATTTTATCAATGACTTTGTAAGGACCATTCCAAGATATCAATAATTTATTGTTATTGTGAGGAAGTAACACATAAGCCTCGTCGCCTGGGAATAATTGGCGTAATCGTCGAGACCTATTTTGTAGAGATCGAGCCTTAGCTTTTGCAGCCTCAGAAGAAGCTGTTGCCAACTGGCAAGACTCAATAATGTTCTTCCGAAGATTAATCACATATTCGTAAGATGACTGAGTGTCCTGAGTCATCTCGTCGTCAATTAATAAGTCTTTTATTAGTCCCATAGGACCTCTTGGGGGAGCACCAAAAACTAATTCAAAGGGAGAGAAGCCAGTTTGTTCATGCGGTACCTCCCGATAAGCAAATAGAACAGCTGGGAGTGCTCTGTCCCAGTCATGAGGGTGCTTAGCAGTAACCTTATGTAGTAGTTGTTTAAGTGTACGGTTAAGTCTTTCAACCGCACCATTACTCATCGGATGATAAATACTACTTAAATTCCTATCAATGTCCCAAGTTTTCATGACTTCCTTCATGGTGTCAGATATAAACTGTGACCCATGGTCTGATAAAAGTTTTCTAGGAAACCCTATTCTAGAAAAGATGAGATGTAGTGCATCAGCTACATCTGTGGTAGTGGTGGTCTTTAATGGGATAGCTTCTGGCCATCGTGTGCACAAATCAATGCACGTAAGGACGAATCTATGTCCTCTGGCCGATGGTAGCAATGGACCAATAATGTCTATTGCCATCTTGTCAAAAGGTCTCACTGAGATATCGCAAGCCTGAATAGGCGCCGTGTGAAAAGCTCCACGTGCTTTCACTTCTTGGCATGTAGTACAGGAACGTACATACTGCGAAATATCTCTTGACACCCCTGGCCAAAAGAATGAAGATAGTACTCGAGATCGTGTTCGAGTATATCCCATATGTCCAGCACAATGTGAGTCATGTGCATGTTGAAGGATGTACCGTCTAAAAGTATATGGGACCATAACTTGTTGTTTCATTTGTGATTTGTCATTAAAACATCTAATCAATATGTCATTTTTAATAACAAAACAATGTTTGTTATTATTACCTGAGGATAGATTGTCAACTTTATCAACCAACTTAAAAAATTTTTTTAAAGATTTATCCTCTTTTTGTTTGGTTGCAAATGTTTCCCTGCACCAAAAGTCATGCAACGGACATATTCCCCTGTTGCACAGCTGGGATGTACCAGCGACTGTCGTACACCAATCGTTGTGGATCCCGAATCCCTCAACACTGAGACGACGGATCCATTAACTAATCCCCTGTTAAAAATTAGTAGGCCTGTTCCATCGTTGACTGCAAGACCTACCTGTGGTATAATATGTCCGCAGTTGAGCACTGTTTCTTTCGCCTTCTGAAAAATAAGATTGCATTGCTGGCAACTATTTGCCACATTATAATTAATAGCAAAACATGCAGCAGAAGACTGTGTTGTATTATTGTCAAGTGGGACCTGAGCTATAGGGGTAGTATTATTTGTAACTGCCGCCCCTGTATTATGGTTGTAATGAGATGATCCCCGAGAATGAGATCGATTCCGAGTATAATTGTTAGAATTATCTCGTCGTCCTCTATAGCAACTATTATCTCGATGTCTCGAGCCATGATTATTACCATTCCAGTTATTATTATTATTGGGAGTATGTGATCGATTATAATGAGTGTTATGTTGACTATTGTGGTAGTTTGTTTGAGGTGAATAATTTCTATCTCGTGATCTACCTCTGTTGAACTCATTTTTATTGTTGAAATCATTATTATGTCCCTTCTGAAAGTTAACGTTGTGATTTCTTTGGAACCTGCTTCTGTCTACACTGTGATGTCTTTGTTTGCTATTATGATTGTAGGCCATATTAGACGCCACAGGTAGAGGTTCTCTTAATGAGGAGTTAGAAATGGTTGCATTCGGGTGTGCCGAACAGTAGTTTAAAGAAATTTTTTCTAACTCGTCCATGGTACCTGGTTTACGCTCCTGCAAATATGCAAAAAATGGCTGGCTAACTGAAGATAATACCTTATCCCGCAGTAGTAAATCAACTAATTTGTCGTATGATTTGTTGACTTCTGCCAGTTCAACCCATCTATTAAATGTATTGCGTATGTTCGCAATGAATCCTGCAAAATCCTTTGGAGATTCAGGTAAAATTCCCTTAAATTTCAACCTACAGTGTTCCTCGTCCAGGTGAAACCTTCGTAAAAGCAAGGACTTAATAGCACCGTAGTTATTTGCTATTGATGGGTCAGCATTTTGAGAAGCTGTCAATGGTTCTCCAACCAAGAATTCATTTAACTTGAGTACCCATGACTCTTCAGGCAAATGGTTAGATTTGCAAGTCTGTTCAAACCGTGCCAGGAACGATGAAAGGTCGTCGACGTTCAAGTTGAAAATGGGTAATTTAAAGTTGTAGAAGTGTTTAGGTTGGCTGGATGATGATCCATTTTGTGCGTTATTATTCTGGTTTGCATCAGCACTTTGTGCTTGTAATCTTGCTGTCTCCAATTTAATACGCGCCAATTCCATTTCTTGTTGTAAAATAATTTCCTCTCGTTTCAATTTATTCTCTTCTTCCTGTTTGGCGATTGTTCTTTGCTCTTCTCTTTCACGTTGAGCAATCTCTCTCAGTCTATTTTCCTTGGCAATTTGCTTCATCTCAAGTTCTGCTTCCTCTTTCTTTAATGCAGCTTTTTTTCTCTTCTTCCTCTTTCTTTAATGCAGCTTTTTTCTCTTCTTCTTTTCTTTCATATTTTTCCAGTTCTGATTCAGCAAACTGACGAAGTTCTTGAGATTTATAACCATATTCACGACCAATCTTAACGAAATGGTCTATAGTAAGCATTTTGACTTTTATCTGTAAGTAATTATTGATAATTACTGATTAAATTAGTCAATAGTAGCTTCAGAGTAATTATTATACTTACTCAACTTAGAAATATTCAATATAAGTAATCACAATAGTACTGAACTTAATGTCTAAGTTCAACTAATAGACAATATTTTGTAACAATATTGTATCTAAATAATACTATATCATAAATAGTTATGATATCTGTTGAATATAATGTAATTATATCACACAATTAATCTCAATATCCAATAATGTTGGGTATAATTCCTAGTAATTATATTGTTCAATGTACTAAGTCACTCTCTTAGTACCAGAAAAGTATATTAAATAATATACAATGGGTCTATTACCTCAAAGGTAGCTATAAGATTATTTATTTTGTCAATATATATAATATATTATTATGCCCTAGGCATCTATGATAAATTGTAGTGCTACTTTCTTGGACTATCACTGCATAATTATGCAATGTCCCATATTAACCTTAAATTTCAGAAAAAATTAATTAAATTAAATTACAAGTGTATTATTGCATATAATTATCATATTATTAATGTAATATTAATATATATTATGAGGACAGACAAGCAATGATGCAACTAAAGGGTACAAACAATGTCAAGACGCAAACAAGACATTTTCACAATTAAAAATGAATTTATGAACTAAATAAAATAAGCGGAAATGTCACAGACCAAATGAAGGGCAAGGTCTGACCGGAGGTCAACTGAATATTCAAGGTACACACAAAAAAAAATGACTGCGAAAAATGATGACGTCACAGGACTCATAACGGACGAAAATTTAACAATCATAAAATAAATGATAGTCAGAGGAGAATGGACGAAATAGTAACGAACATGGTACAGAACTGAATAAAATTATTAACTGAATACGAATAAAATACACCAATTATCTACGGGACAGTACAGCTAACGCTAATCGCCAAACGATAGCAGATTTGGACAACAAGTCCAATGTCAAACCTCCCTTTCCAAAGGTGCAAACTGACCTAAGAAATTTAATTCAGGCATCGTGAGAGCCACAGAATCTAATTTCGGTTCATCCTCCCTACCAATTAACAACAAATACATACGATGGAAAACAAATTTAACATATATACATGAAAATACATAGACATGCCTGATCAAAGCAAAATGGACTCAGCACTGTTATTTATCGACCGACAAAGGTCACACCTAAATGACTTATCTTTTGTGCTCAGTTCGGACTCCTGTCGATGACGGTATGCACCAACGGTGTAGAAGTGTGTCTGACTGTTTGCTCTTGATGCATATACAGGGTTTATTCGTTGACTTTGTTATCTTTTTCTCCGTAGAAACTAGGCTTGCTGCTGTCAACTTATGGCATGTACACGAACTTTGGTGACGTCACGTTGTTAGGGATTATACTGAGTACTGCGTCATAGGTCATAATTCAGCACATCATGTGATCGTCCTTCAAATGTAAACAATTGTTAATTTCCGAATTTTTTTTTTCGATCCCCAATCAATGGACACCATCTGTTGAAGGCGATCTTCTCTGTTGTTCTGGAACATTCAATTTGACAACAATGTTCCATATAATGTCAATAAAGTGGTTATAAATTCTGGCCATGTTAGTTGAGTTCTTATATGGTTTCATTCAATATTTTTATCGTGTCAATTGGTGTTGCTTTACGCGAATGCGGGGTGGGGTAGAAAACGTGTGAGCAAACATTTGAAAGTTGCAATTATATTGAACTTGTAATTCCATTGACTTGATAAGTCGGTTCATTGAGTCCACAAATATTTAATACAGTTTACACGTCAAGACGATTCATGCATGTTGATCACAAAAGTACATATTATAACTTGAAAATATATGGCATATATATGTAGATATCCTATCAGTCCTTGTCCAATAATCAAATTACTGTATGCAGATTGTCATAGCTGTATGCACGCGCGGTTGGGGTTTTCCAACGGCCGACAGTGAGTCTATGAGTCTGGCAAAATCAAATACTATGGACTGTAATTCATCCTTCCTTAATTTTCACTTTCGTACTGACCTTTAATCATTTCAAATCTTCGTAATAGCAATGGACTGACCCATGTCCATACTTGCATAAAATATATCTGTATGGCAATACCATGCCCAACATTGGAAGGAAAGTCAGACGCGTCTTAACAGCTTGACGGTCAATGTAAAAAGGGTAGCGTTTCTTAGTTACCGACTGTGTCCTAAACAACGCTATACACGTCATAATCGATCGTGTATGAAGCGTTCAGTAATTGAAACATCTATCGCAATATATTAAATGTCTTAACCTTTACAATTGCACGTCTGGTAACCTTTAGCAGACGGCGTTAATATCATATACCGTAACAATTTTCATTAATTTTAAACTATTGTAGCGGCATAAGTTCGTTTCTTACGAACCAGGCGAACTAGTTCTGACGTAAGCTGGTCGTCACTGTAGGAATGTGTCATTACTTTACACCAGTTCCTGCTCTCGTTCGCTGTTGTCTTGCGTAGGGTATATGTATCAAGATATTAATATATTTTAGTTTGAATTATTAGTATTTTGTGCTTTATTTTATTTTACTGCATTGTCATTATTAATAAGTTTTAGGCATTTTTCCTGTACAATAAATGTTATAATGCATTATTTTCGCCCGGTATGTCATTAACGGACACTAACTCACATTTACTGGACGCACTAATTCCGACTTTCGTACAATATCGAGTTACGAACGATCTAAGAAACGCAACTTGTTCTAACCTGTTTTCCATATTGTACACGGGTTAATGAGAAATTATAACTGTGTATGATACTACTTAATGGTTAAACTAATCATATTTCTATTTTAACATTTAACAAAATTAATACTTACATAAAAATAAACATTAAAAATAAAGAAAAGCGTATGTGTGTATATTTGGAAGATATGCTGTGACGACATATTTTCCTTTACACGTCTCACCTCTTTCATTACAAAGCATGATGTGAAGGCTTCATGCAACTAAATCATCATTCATAATCATTTCCTTGTCTTCTACCATCTATTCAACAAGCTAAAGACAGGAACTAGCTATGAATGTAACTGTGGTACTGATAAAATGACTGCAAACATCTGCTTCAAAGTTACCCAACATATGAGGAACAGAGAAAGCACATATGGCCGACACCAGTACCATTCGTAGAAAAGCTCTACGGAGATGCAAATAGCCCCAAGCTGACTACTGCTTTCTTTGAAAACATTCAAGTGGACGTCTGAGAGTTTACGAAGAAGAAGAAGTCTTCTCCACATGGAATATAGAGTCATCACAAATGCTGGTCTCTTTCTAGGGAGCCAGCACTAAAGAATGCATATGCAACTTGCAGTCATCGATCCTGTAGCAATCTCTTTTACGTGATCAGGTTATCCACCTTATGTACAGTCTCATTTTAGCTGCCTCCTACGACATGCTTGAGGGAGTCGTGGTCCTATTTTTGTCACCTTAAAACCCTGGCAATTACATGGGGCGTGCAACTGAACCTGCATCTTCATCTTGTTCCATTGTACTCTTTATGGAGCATAGAACCACGGCTACAGCTTGTCCCCCTTACAGGAAGCCTGCACCAATCATTCACAACCTCCTGCAGCAGTGGTTTCTCTGGCAGTTGTTTTACATGTTGGAATTGCCAGCCCCATGCACCACCTCATATTGGTCGACTTGTACGACATGCTTGAGGACGCGGTAGTTCATTTCTTCCTTCACTAAGGACCATCTACAGTGGAGTCCCCATGCTCCATACAGGACGAAATGTAAACTGATGGTTGTTAAGAATAGATCTTTTGTGCTCCTTCAAGGAAGATTGTACTTGTTTTGTTTGTCATACAGGAAAATGTTTGTGGCTGATTATTCTATGATAGACAGAGACAAACACACACACGGGAAGAGAATTGGGGGCTGAAAAGAACCGGAACGTATTAAAGAATATGCTCTTTAGGAAGCTGAAAGGTCGAAGAAGAAGATGATGTTACTGTCGACAACCGAATAAAATTTACTGACTAAAGTGTTAAACCGAGACATTCTTTCTTCGTGCGGTTCCTAATTCAAACAATTATAATACAATGAGGTCTCTTACCTTGACCTTAGTATTAGATTTACGTCTGAGAAGGTTAACTAAACCGTTAATCTTCATCTCTGCTTCCCCCCACCTCACCCCCACCCCGCCTACTGTGGAGCGTACGCATTCAATTTGTTCATGCCAAAACACTCCTGTCTCGCGTCAGTTGTCAATGTTCTTTCTATACCTTCTTAATTCCTCACGCTTTAAGTTAACTGAGATATTTAATATTGCACGTGAAATGGATTATTAGGATTTGCCAGGGAAATAATTGTAAAATGGAGGTAACTCATATGTGCAGTATATAACAGACTGAGTATGTAAGGTTGTTGTGACTGTGCAGATGACTTTATGTGCTAGTTTGCTGAATCAATATGCAAGAGTTAAACGTTCTTCACTACTTTCCAAGAAATACACTTTTGTTAGGTGCTATGTTTAAGTTAATTTCGGAGGCA